>JAODOY010002212.1:0-12286 GCA_025399855.1 Forbesichthys papilliferus
GAGATTATATCTCCACACTGGCCTGGGAACGCCTCGGGATCCCCCAGTCAGAGCTTGATTATGTTGCTCGGGAAAGGAAAGTTTGGGGTCCCTTGCAGGAGCTGCTGCCCCCGCGACCCGACTCCGGATAAGCGGAAGAAGATGGATGGATGGATGGATATGATTGGCCAAATTAAACATGTGACCTCTTAAACGACTCGTCTTTATCCGGAGATTCAGGCGAGCTATGTTATATAAGCAGGTTAGCCTTCGGCAGACTGTAGTCCTATATATGATGCCAGTTCCCTATAATAAAACTCCATGCCCCATAGAACCGCAGTCTCGTATCGACGTTATAACGAGGGCCCGAGCACATACAGTGTGAGAGGACCCTATTGAAACCCTAGTGATTATTATTAGGGCCCGAGCACACATAGTGTGCAAAGACCCTATTGAAACCCTAGTGATTATTAGGGCCCGAGCACACACAGTGTGCGAGGACCCTATTGAAACCCTCGTTAGGGCCCGAGCACCAAGGGTGCGAGGACCCTATTGAAACTGCTCGGATTATTATTTTTTTTTCTGCGGTTTGATCGCACTTTTGACTGCCTTAACATGAACGAAAACTCACCAAACTTTGTCGAGACATGTCTCTGGCTGAAAAATTCTATGGGTGTCGTGCATAAGCATGGCAAAAAGGCTCGCTAGCGCCCCCTACAAAGTGGCATGCCTGATCACTTTCACCGGGATGTACAACATTTCTGTGGTATATATAACACATGCCGTTGTACAAGAAAGTCTCTTGGAGCAAGTCTCTAAACCCAACAGGAAGTTAGCCATTTTGAATTGAACGGCCATTTTTGGCGTTTTGCACGCTCTGTACTTTAACTCCTTCTCCTAGGGAATTGATGCGATCGACTCCAAATTTGCTCCGTGCAATGGAAACACTATGGAGATTAAAAGTTGTATAAACGGTGAGTTTTCACTGATGGGCGTGTCCGTGGCGTGGCTTGGAAAATACATGATTCTCCATGAAAGAGGAAGTTGGTATAACTTTTGTGTACATGTTCAGAAATGCACCAAACTTTACGTTTGATAAACGTCCCGCCCTGAAACATCTGTATGCCAATATTTACATAAAGTTATAGCGCCACCTACTGGCAACAGAAAATGTAAATGTGTATGCTGTGACGTTCTTCTCCTAGCTTGTTTCATAAATCTACTTCAAAACTGTATTAAAAAAAACAAAGGACCCTAACAATGACATTTTGTAAATATTCAGAGTTTTCGTTAAACGGCTTGTTTGGGGCGTGGCGGCCAAGGCACATCCTTTGCCAAGACATATCAAATTGTTATAACTTTTCCATATATGTTCCAATCTCTACCAAACTTTAATAGATTCATAAGAGTCCCGCCTTGAACATATGTATATGTAACAATTACCTTACAGTCAGAGCGCCACCTACTGGCAACAGGAAGTTACCCTTCAACAAAGCAGCCCCCGCCGCACGTTTGACTGACATTTACAAAATTTCTGTGGCATATGTATAGCCGGACATAAAATGCTCTGGTGCAATTTCCTAAAACCAACAGGCCATTATACATTTTATGGTCATTTTTTAGCTATTTGCACGCATCGTACTTTAACAAACTCCTTCTAGGGAATTAATGCGATCACCTCCAAATTTGCTCAGTGCATTTTACACACTAAAGGGATTAAAACTTGTACAAACGGTGAGTTTTCACTGATAGGCGTGTCCGTGGCGTGGCGTGGAATATACATGATTCGCCATGAAAGAGGAAGTTGGTATAACTTCTGTGTACATGCTCAGAAATGCACCAAACTTTACACAATTGATAAACATTTCGCCCTGAAGACATCTGAATGCCAAAATTTACATAAAATTATAGTGCCACCTACTGGCAACAGGAAATGTCCAATTTTATGCTGTGACGTACTGCTCCTAGCTGGTTAAATTAATTTACTTCAAAACTGTCTTAGACAAGCCATAAGACCCTGACGATGATATTCTGTAAATATTCTGGGTTTTCGCTTAACGACTTTTCTGGGGCGTGACGGCGAAGATAAATCCTTCCAAATTGTTGTAACTTCTTCATACATGCTCAAATCTGTACCAAATTTTAACCCAATCATTAGAGTCCCACCCTGAACACATTGATATGTCAACATTCACTCAAAGTCATAGCGCCACCTACTGGCAACAGAAAACCATTGCTGTAACTTCTCCATACATGCTCAAATCTGTACCAAACTTAATTCATAAGAGTCCCGCCCTGAACACATGTTCCTGTCAGTTACCTTATAGTCAGAGCGCCACCTACTGGCAAAAGAACAAAATTCTTGTAACTTCTCCTTAAATGCTTAAATCTGTACCAAATAGTTATTTCATAAGAGCCCCACCCTTAACACATCGACATGCTAACATTTACTCAAAGTTATAGCGCCACCTACTGGCAACATAAATATATAGGTTTTATGCTTTCATTCCCTGCTCCTAGCAGGTTTCCCACAATTTCTACAAAATCGTCTCACGCAACACGCGTGAGACGATTTTATACACGCGTATAAGATATCTTTCTAAGGCTTGCTGCTATGGGCAAGCGGAGACCACTGTTAGAACAATAAGAGTTTGCTCTCTCTGATACTGTACGATGAAATACACAACATGACATAAAAAAAGCAATTTTATGTTCATGTGGACAAGCACGCACACAATATTTAAAAGTGCTTATATCCGATATTTGTTTTAATCTGGTTGATTTTGAAAAATGCTTACATTTGGGCAATGGTGGTTAAATTACATTGCTAGACGAGAGGCTTGGTATAATACTGTTAGACATTTACATAAAAAATTTTAAAATAGATCTCGAGTTGAGTAGTGAGGGGCGTGGCACCACAGGTGGGAGGTTATTAGCCTATTTTCAGACAACATATGCCACGTATGCCTATTGTCATTGTTATGATTATTATATGATTGACAAAAATAGATGAATGTTAACTCACCGATCAGTGATCAAAGTGAAGTGATGGTACCATACATATTGTATGGTAGGCAAACGTGGAGTTTCAACCGGTAGGCTTCAGAGGTTGGCAGGAATTCATTGCCATGCTGTAATACGTATTTTCATGCCGTAGTTATATTTGTATTTGGGATTTTCCTTTTATGGAAGGCGTAGCGGCGACATTTCATAGAAAACAGCAAGTCTGTAAATCTCCATATACCATAGCAGAGCAGCGATAACGTTGGGTGACCTACATCGACCTACATCCTAGGCATAGGCGTGGCAAGGTGGGTGCTGAGGGCGCTGCAGCTCCCCCAACTTTTGACGGGCTGGAGTTGTAGTGCAAAGTCGAATAGGCCCCGTGTCCAGATTGGGCTTTTTTCTGAGCGCCAGCGTCTTTTTTCAGTTGGTCCCGATAGAGTGTGTGCAGCCGCATGCAGCAGACGAGAGAAAAAGCTCACCGCCTTTTTTGTGTGGCAATCTGAACTCTACTAGTTGAAAATATCTTAACTTTTCAGAAAGGCGTTGGTGTCAGCCTTGCAGTTTTTTTTCAGGCAACCAATCAGATGGGGTAGGACTCGTCATCATGGTGGTAACCAAGAAAACAAGTACGAAGTCAAGTCGAGAGGAGAAGCTAGATTTGGCCTTAGTCTGTCGACTGGAATCCAGCACTGCTTCAACAGCGTACACTGGTGGACTCCCCTCCATCACTACCGGCACCAGAGGTGCGGCAGCAGGGTCCCGTCCCTCCAGCGGACCAGGAACCACTGACCTGAGGAGAGAGACATGAAAGTTGGGGTTAAGCTGTTGTTGTAAGCTGTAAGGGGGCGGGAGCTCCAGTGTAACTGAAATGTAATTTACCCTTGAAGGGCCCCACATACCAGGAAGCCAACTTACGACACGGCAGGCGAAGCGGCAGGTTCCACGCAGTCAGCCACACGCGGTCCCCCACGCTGTAGTCAGGGGCCTCGGACCATCGCCGATCCGCCTGGCGCTTCTGTTGGTCGACCGCTCAAACCAGACGGACTCGTGCGACGGCCCACGCCTCCCTGGCTTGGTGACACCAGTCCTCCACCGCTGGTACGTCACTAGACGGAGTCCCCGTCCAAGGGCACAGCGGCGATTGGTGTCCTAAGACCAGCTGGAACAGGGTCCGTCCTGTGGAGGACTGGCGCAGCTAGTTCTGGGCGTACTCTGCCCATATGAGGAAGCGGGCCCAGTCGTGCGGGCTGTCTGCATAGATATCAGCTGAGTTCTTGATTAGCCCGCTGCCTGCCCATTGGCCTGTGGATGGTACTAAAATTTGAGGCTGACGGCCACCCCTAGGCGTGCCATGAAGGCCTTCCACACTCTCGACATGAACTGGGGGCTGCAGTCCGAGACGATGTCTTCCAGAAGGCTGTACAGCCTGAAGACCTGCTGGAACAGCACCTCAGCTACCTGTAGAGCAGTGAGCAGACGAGCCAGAGGGACAAAACGGACCATCTTGGAGAACCTGTCCATGATCACCAAGATGACCGTTTGCCCTTCTGAAGATGGTAAGTCAGTCACAAACTCTACGGAGATGTGAGTCCATGGTTGCTGAGGTACTGGTAGTGGATGGAGCTTACCCCCAGGTGCATGCCTCGGCGCCTTGGACTGTGCGCAGATCCAGCACGACCGGACGTAGTGGCGCAGAGTCCTCCCCATGCCAGGCCACCACTACTTCTTCCTGAGAACTTTCGTCGTCTGGTCCACCCTCTCACATTGCAAGCTGTCGCTTACCTGCGCTACCTATGTTTGGCCTTGTATTCATTTTTGTGTGTTTGTTTGTGCAAAATGTCTCCTCACTTCTGACATATGATCGACAACTTCTCAACATACGAACTCAAGTGGTGGAACGATTTTGTGGAAACATTAAGGGAAATGCATACTATTATCACCGATCTCGGCTACCTGCGGGCTTACCTGTGATCAACTGCCAGCTACAGTTCTGTAGCACCTACAGGAAAAAACACCACAGACGACGGGGCAAACGTGGAGGATTGTTGGTGCGGAGCAGGAGGTTGTATCTCTTTGGCCGCCTTTAAATCACATGATCTGGACTTCTTATTTACAACCAAAACTTGGCTTAATGTCGGTGATGTTAACCCTCTTTCTGAAATCTCCTCCAGTGTCTGACTTTTTTTCTCCCAGAACTATGGGCAAGGGTGGTGGCATAGCGACCGTTTTTAAGAATTGCTTTAAATGCGGACCATTGCCGGTTGACAAGTATTCAAGCTTTGAAGTGCAAAATTTGTATTTAAAATTAAACTGGCCATTCCACTGCTTTGTGCACTTGTGTATATACCCTCTAAGTACAACAAGGACTTTATCTGTGAATTTTCTGATTTTCTATCACTGATTGTCCCTAACTCTGACAATATTTTAATCCTTGGTGATTTTAATTTTCATGTATGCTGTCCATCAAAGCCTCTGGTTAACCAGTTTCTACAACTTGTGGACTCATTCAATCTGACTCTGACAATCTGTAACTGGCCCTACACACAAGAAGGGTTATACACTTGACCTGGTATCATTAGGTTTTCCTATCCTGAATGTTGAGTTGAGAGATACTTGCTTATCTGACCACTTACCTGTGATTTTTAATGCATTACTCTTTGAACCATCTTCTAAACCTTGTATGCCGGACCGTTATATTCGGCCACTTAATGAGTCTACTGCTAGGCTATTTTCTGATGCCTTCATCATCTTATACTAGCATTACAAAGTTTTCCTTCTCCTCTCTGAGTACAGAAGAGCTGGTGACTCTGTTTAATACCACTAGTAGACATTCTTGATATTGACGCCCAACTCAAACTTAAGCGACCCAAGGTAAAATCTCAACCCTGGTTTAACAGTGAGACTCAGGCCCTCAGACTAAAGTGTAGGAAAGCAGAGAGAAAATGTAAAGCTGCATGTATTATATGAAATATTGAGAGATTGTCTTGCATCCTACCAACATCTTGTCAAAGCTTCTAAAGAAAAGCATTTTTCAAATATCATTGCTAAAAACGCACACAGCACAAAAATATTGTTTAGTGCAATTAATATGGCACTAAATCATGTTGCTGTACTTCCAGATGCTACTCATGAAATGACTGAAACCTTTTTGAACTTCTATGTCAACAAGGTTGATATAATTAGATCTCGCATCTTGCCTACTGATTTTAACCCTTCTGCTATAGTTTAATGCTCAGCATCTCTCAATTGTTTTTAACCTATAGCCCTATCAACACCGATGGAAATTGTCGCCCACATGAAGCCTACTTTCTCTTCTATAGACGTTGTTCTTTCACGTCTGTTGAAAGAGATTTCAGACACAATTGGTCCAAGTCTTTTATCTATCATAAACAGCTCTCTTGCAAATGACACTGTGCCATCCAGTTTTAAACATGCTGTGGTTCATTCAGCCCCTTATTAGAAAACACAATCTAGACACTACAGATTGTAAAAATTTTAGGCCAATTTCTAAATTATCGTTTATGTCAAAATTACTGGAGAAAGTTGTTCTTTCTCAGCTCTCCTAATTTTTAGTTGAGAATAATGTGTTGGACAATTTCCAATCAGGCTTTAGAGTAGGGATGCACTGATTGCATTTTTCCTGACCGATTCCGATACCGTTTTTTGTCAAGCCTGACCAGCCGGTTCCATTTTTCACCAATACCGATTTTATTGTACGCTCGGTCATTTAAATGCAGATTTTAAATCTACTCTTGTTTTAAGCCAGCGCTCGCCATCAAAGGAATTTGTTGACTGTCCCTTAACCGCCAACGCTCCTTTGTCATGTGTTTACATTTTTCCAAGGCAGCGTCCGTTTAACAGGATGGTGCAGGAGACACGGAAAGAAATAGTTTAACTTAACTGCCCAAATCTTTCAATATTCGAGCCATGTGTAATAGAACTGTTGCCACCGGTAGGATAACCTACAGCCTGCGTCGCCAACTGCGAGTCATCCAAACAGAGAGAACATGACTGTCGCGGTACGGTAAAGACTGGCTGTTAAGTAAGCTAACTGAAAAATAAGACGCGTAACATATGTTTTTCAGTGAGATGAACAATAGGCTACTATGCAAATGGTTTTGCTGTTTTGCTTGCTAGATATTGACGCCGCTCAAAGTGTCTGTATATAAATGTATTTACTGAGTAGCTTACCTATGACTTACCATCTTCTTTGGGCGCACATTTTTATTTCCACACCAAGAAGAAATGTGTAAGTAGGCTACTGGAACACAAACCAGCCGAAATGTTTTGAAAAACCGACCGATTGCCATATCACAGGTTTTGAGCAAAAACCGGACGGTTCCGATTGGTGTCCGGTCAATCGGTGCATATCTACTTTAGAGTGTGTCATAGTACAGAAACAGCACTTCTAAAGTTACTGACTGATCTGCTGCTGTTCTGTGATTCTGGAAATTGTGCAATTTTAGTCCTAGTTGACCTTAGTGCGGCCTTTGATACTATTGATCATGATGGATCAATAGTAAACTCCTGGATCGCTTCCAGCAAGGGACTGGTATCCAAGGTGCTGCTCTTTAATGGTTTAATTCTTATTTAAAAGACGGAACAATCTCTGTTAATATTGGAAATATCTACTCTTCAGCAGCTATCATATGTGGTGTACCTCAAGGTTCAATCCTAGGGCCAATTTTCTTTTCTTTGTACATGCTCCCGTTGGGCTCCATTCTCAGCAAACAAAATATATAGTATCAATGTTATGTTGATGATACACAGCTGTACCTACCTTAAAAGCCTGGCAACATAAACTCACTTAAGTCTCTCTTTGACTGCCTACATGACATTAAGTGCTGGATGGCAAACAACTTTCTCCAACTTAATAAAAGTAAAACGGAAGTTATTATATTTGGCAACCCCAAATCCATTGAGGGATATGCTCACCATTTAGGCCCATTGTCCGCAAATTTGCACCACCATACAAGAAATGTAGGTTTTATCTTATATTATGTACTCAAATTTGACAAACAAATAAGTTCTGTTGTCAAATGGCTTCTTTCATTTGAGTAATATTGCTAAGATTAAATCCTTCCTCTCTAATAATGACTTGGAAACTGTTAGACATGCACTGATTTCTTCTCGTATTGATTACTGCAATTCCTTGTACCTTGGAATCTGTCAGTAATCACCGTCATGTCTTCAGCTTGTTCAGAATGCGGCTGCTCGGTTGTTGACTGGCACTAGGAAGCGGGACCACATCTCTCACATATTGGCTTCCCTTCACTGGTTGCCAGTCAAATATCGAATTGATTTTAAGGCGCTGCTACTTGTTTTTAAGGAATTACATGGATTGGCCCCGTCAGATCTCATTATGTTTTATCATACTTCCAGGCCTCTTAGATCGTCCAAACAGTTTTTACATCTGTTCCACAGACGCGTTTGAGAACTAAGGGTGATCATGCCTTTTCTGTTGTGGCCCCGAGACTGTGGAACAAGCTTCCTTTTTCTATTAGATCATCTTCCACCATTGAGTCATTTAAGTCTCTTCTAAAGACACACTTGTACTCTTTAGCATTCGAGTAAGTTCTGGGACACTATGCTAAAACTCCCTTGTTTGTTGTGTATTTTTATAAGATTGTGTTTTATTGTTTTATTTTATTTATTAATTGGTACTTGCATTGATGTGTACAGCACTTTGGTCAGCATTTGCTGTTTTTAAATGTGCTTTATAAATAAACTGACTTGACTTGGATGTCCGGATGCTGGTGTTTCATGGGCCCAGGTCACCAGTCAACCCAGCACCCTCCGCAAGACGTAGATCTTACCTGGGGGACAGGTGGCTGGTGGCGTCTCCTGTCGGCTCACCCGTTGGATGTCGGCCGACGTGTTCTTCGACCCGGGCTGGTAGGTGAGGGTGAACCGGAACCGGGAGAAAAAGCTCATCCATCTGGCCTGGCTGGAATTGAGGCGCCGGGTCGCACGGACGTATTTCAGGTTATTGTGATCCGTGAGCACCAGGAATGGCTCACGAGCGTTGTCCAGCCAGTGTCTCCACTCCTCTAGGGCCAACTTCACCGCTAGTAGTTCCCAGTCTTCCACGTCGTAGTTCCTCTTGGCAGCTGTCAGCTACTTCAAGAAGTATGCGCACGGATGGAGTTGTGGCTGGTTATTCTGTAACTGCGGCCCAAGATGCGGACAATGTTTCTTCCATCAAAAGTTTAATAATAGAGTCAAGTGACGCAGGGATAAGTGATGGTGGCCTGAATCGTGTGCTCTTACTGTCTTCTGGGTTAACATTCTTAATATATCCAAAAACACGTTCAGATATTGACAGTCCTCTTCTATATCTTACGGGGGAAGTAAAATGTCAGAAGGAGGCAAAAGTTCGTCTTCTGGCTGTGATACTGAACAAAGAAAACTTCGCTCAGCCGCACAGACTCACCTTAACATGTGCACGAAGGGGCTACCAGTAGCGGCTAGCAAAGACCCTTCAGCTAGCTCTGCTACGGAACCCGTCCAGTCTGAGATGGCTCAGATTCATGGGATGCTGGGCAAGATTTTAGAAGAAACAGCGGATCTGAAAGAAATTCGTCGATCTTTGAGCTCCGTGGATACAAAGCTATCTTCCATCATTTCACACATTACGGAAGTGGAAGAGCGTGAGAGTCAGCTAGAGGACGAGCAAGCTAACATAAACGCTAGACCGGCGGCAGCCACTAAAGAGGACATACGATTACTGACAGACAGATTGGCCACAGCTGAAGACAGATCCCGACGCAACAACCTCAGATTCGTTGGGATACCGGAGGGGGCTGAGAAGAGCAATATCACTGCGTTCCTGAATGAGTTTATCTCAGCGACCCTTAGCATTGATCCAACCCCGGGAGGAATCGAGATGGACCGCGCTCACAGGATCGGGACACGGATGGATGTGGGGGATAAGAATCATGGTCGAACAATTGTACTCACCTCATTATTACATTCGCAAATAGGTTTTATATTAATTAGAACTACATCACAACTCTCTACAACTCCTAGAATTATTAAAAATAGGAGTTTCCAAAAGCTAGTCTGCCTGGAGTGGGTCTTGATCACATAAAATAAAAAAAGAAAATTAACTCTAACCCAACACCTTAACCACTAGGCAACGAATTGCTTTACAATAACTGGTTTCCTTTCTCTACAGTATACAGTCCAAACGTTCACAGCAGTGAGATAAGTAGGGATTATAGAAAATGTTCAACGACAAGATTGATTAATTTCAAAGTCTACTTTGAACTATGGTGGTTAAAAACTTCGTGGTTCGACACTTTTGGGAAACAGTCGTACTTTGGCTGTTCTTTATATTAACGATGCATATACGATGTTCAATGCTAGCCTCAACCACACACCTTTGAAAATCCTTGCTTAAAATTAACCAAATTATTCATACAAAAGACGATAAATGTACTGTACAGTGCAAGAACCTACTAATTTATAATGTTTATTTGCACCACCTGGTGGATAAGTTCAGCATTGCCGGACATTTTAGATTTAGCCTCAAACCGTGTTGCGTCACGAAGAGAGTTCCTGCAGAAATTTCTACCGCAACGCAACGGAAATATCAGTAATTTTAAACTGGCATATCTGTAGGTGTGATAGGAGGTGTGTGTAACTTTCAGGCTTCTGTTTTGTATTTGGACATGGTCAGATATATTCGCATTACCGCTAATGCCTTGATGGTCACAAATCATTTTGAAATTGACATTTGAATTTATTAGTTTTTCATTAATGGTGCCAATGTTGCTAATACATTTTATTTCTTGTGTAGAAATCCGTATGTTTCCCCTAACCTAATATCTGAACATAATTTTGTAAACGATACCCAGGGCAGTGGGCCTTTAGATTGCCCTTGTTCCATAAGTCATGGACCTAAGAGTCTTTCTTTTTTGTTTTATCTCAATAATGTTCCTGGTTTTATTGTTCCTCTTGCCAGACTGGCTTGCAGTCTGCCGTTTTTTGATATCATTATGGTGTTTGTATCATGTTTTTTTTTATTTCTTTTTTTCCGTTAATTTGTATAATTTATGTATAATTTATGTTGCCCCATGGATCTTATAATAGTATGGCCGCTTATTGTATAGTTACACTATGAGTGCTAGCATTGGTAGGACGTTATGTTACTCAACCTGGACTGTGAATGGCCTGGGTTGTCCAATCAAAAGGAAGAAAATACTGGGACATTTGAAAACTAAAAAACAAGATATAGTATTCTTGCAGGAAACACATTGTTGTCCCCAGGAATCAGTTAAATTAGGTAGGGACTGGATTGGACATGTGTCCTTTAGTGCTGGGACATCTAAAATTTGAGGAGTCGCCATAGTAATTAACAAAGGCTTGCAGTTTAGACTCAGGAGAGAGATTTAAGATGAGGAGGGTAGAATAATTATAATACTAGCAGAGATACAAGGACATACTCTGGTGCTTTAGTCTGTAGGCTGTAGTGCTCTTTACTACAAAATGTGGGATTTAAGGAAGATCTTCGAGTCCAGATTAGGCTATATTTGGAGACCAATGTTCCCACAGCTCCCTCTGCCATTGTGGCCTGGGAGGCTATGAAGGCCTTTCTAAGGGGATTTATTTTTCAATACTGTTCTCATGAGAAGAGGGTCAATGCTGCTAAGCTCATAGATCTAGAAAAGATAATTAAGAACATTGAAGCTAAATCAAAAAAGTATATATCTGAATCTATCTTAAGAGAATTGACTCACCTTAAATATGAATATAATACTATACTGTCCAAGAAAGCTGAATATCTTGCCACAGACAAAGAGATAACAGGAGGACTTAGATTTACCTATTAGTTCACAGGAAATACTTGACGCAATTAAAGCCCTACCGTCAGGTAAATCTCCAGGCCAAGATGGGTTTACAGCAGAATTTTTTAAATGTTATGCAGAAGACTTATAACCATTATTTGAAAATATGCTTGCAGAAGCATTTCAAGATGGCAAATTACCTCCTTCCTTAAACCAAGCAATTCACACTTATACTTAAAAAAGAAAAGGACCAGAATGACTGTAAAAGCTATCGTCCAATAAGCTTAATATCTGTGGATTGCAGACTTGTATCTAAAATACTTGAAAATAGATTGGATAGAACACTACGGTCACTTATCCATCCTGACAAAGTGGGTTTTATTAGACAAAGAAATACTTCTGATAATGTGATCCATCCATCCATCTTCTTCCGCGTATCCGGAGTCGGGTCGCGGGGGCAGCAGCTTCAGCAAGGGACCCCAAACTTCCCTTTCCCGAGCAACATCATCAAG
>JAODOY010002213.1:0-12286 GCA_025399855.1 Forbesichthys papilliferus
TGAGTCCAATATTAATGTCAGTTGAAAATGTGTTATTTTCATATGTTATGAATATATTTTAATGCCTTTTCCCATAAACTTTGTGATTTTAAAATATCGAAATTAATATCTATATTGCAATTTTCATGATCAATATCGCAATATCACATTTGATCAATATCGTGCACCCCTAGATGGGACACATGTTGCTGAAACCTGCACCAGAGATGCTGGCAAGACAACTGGAGGAAACCAAACCACAAAAACATCTCATGTTTAACAATGCTTAGTTAAAGTAATATTGAATTACATTCTGAACATTATAACTAATGGTGCACACATTTAGAAGTCATGTAGGTAAAACAATTGAATAATAATAATAAAAATAAACACTGTTACGTTGACCACATGGACTTGTGGGAACACACACAATGTGTACAAATGTGACCTAGGTCACAAACTGGATCCAACCAGTTATGTTAAGGGATCTGAAAATGTCATGTCTCTGATCATATGTCCAGGAGTCAGGAGGTTGTCTCTGGTGTGATGTATGAAAAGCATAGCTCACAGAAGATACCTGGAGCATATCTGTCCTGAAGTAACCATGTATTCTGTTTTCTGTTCCCTACCGAGAACCATCACTAAGCCATAATCATTCATCATTGAGTTCATATTTGAGTCTTCTTGGGTTAGACTAAATGACCGAAACAGACTTATATTGATGAAAAGAAGTGACCTCAATAAACAGAGGCAAAAGCTCAATATCCCCCAAACTTACCCTCAAGGCCCAGTGCCAGTCCTGGGCTATGGTATCCACCTTGGAGCCCACAATGTATCCAAGACCACTGACAAAAGCAAACCACATTTATGTTAAAACCAGTTAGGAAGAAATAGCATAGATGTCAATTAAAACCTTTTTTCGCCGATTGAGGTATATTCGCAAAAGTCAGACTGCAGTTGAGATAGCACATGTCTTCCCACAGATACGGTTTGTGCATATTCAATGCGTATGTAGGAACCTTTTGCATGCACTTGTTTCTCAAGAAAGCCTGTCGGAGTGGGAACTACATCCGGTTTATGCAAGCTTATGTTTGTATGTCAAAATGTGCATATTGACGCTGCAAATATGGAAAAATTGTGCAATAGGAGGTAAATTGTGCTAAGATAAAAATGATATACCAGCTTATTGTATGCTTCTACAGCTATCATATTTGAATAGACCTCATGTGACTAATATATTTTAAAATATTTGACGATTTCGTGTTTGTTGCAAATTTGTTACATCCGTCCATAATGGATAAATTTGGCCTTAAAGGCTGCATATAAATAATGTCATTTTCAGCACATGAAGTTTGTAATTCTAGTTCATTTCTTTTTCAGCTGCTACTACCAAAAGAAAAATGGGTCGGGTAAAGATCGGTGGAACCTCGGTGAAACCCAGGCCGACTTTGGTGCACCTTGGGTCGGGTAAAAATGTACCCGACCCAATAACTCAATTGTACAACCAAATGGAACGTTTCCCATGGTCCGAGCCATCGATGGAGCCAAGCGGGCTGGGATGTTACAGAGGTCCTGGGTCTTTACGTAAATGTACATGTATGCCTTTTGGTGCCTATTTGCATCATTCCTAAATGTAGATATATTCTATGTGCTATAGAAAAATGTACAATCTCAAATACATTTTGCATCACCTTAAAAGCAAAACACAAACATTTTTTAGATAATTTGAAATAATTAATATGAAATCATATTTGGCCTTTTCACTGCATCAGTTTTAATTCACCCATTTGATTTTGATCCAACGACCACACTACACACAGTATCTTACCTGCCCACTGGAATAGCAAAGTAAAAGATGGCTAGCATGTTTGTCCTGGACTCCTTCACAAACAGGTCAGCGATGATGGTGGGGGAGATGGTGGAGTAGCTGGCCTCCCCCACGCCAACCAGGCCACGGGTCAAGAGCAACACCCAGTAGTACTGGCACAGGAAAGGAGGGGGGGGGGAGAGGGGGAGAGAGAGTGTAAGAGGGGACATCAAATATACTAGCAGTTACTATGGAACACCTGAGGGGTCACATGAAACAATTTAACTTAACTCAATGTTTTCCTTGCTTTTAAACTGTCCTCCTCCTCTATACATTTCACGACACCATCCAATGAAAGGCACCTCTATGTACACGTATTTGACATGGTTTTTACTATAGAAATCACATCAATGCGCCACACAGCATCTATGGGATCTGTCTACGTATTGCACATTTTAGCAAAGGCCACTTCCACCATTTAATGCAAAGGCAGATGGAATTTGAGAGGAATAATTCTGATGCCAGGGTACGATGTTGGCTCTTGCGCATGCTACGCCATATCCGTAGGGTTACGGCATAGCTTTGCCTTTAGAAAGGGGTGATTGGCAGAGGCCGCCTCACTCACGTCTTTAGGTGTGTAGGAGCTGGCCAGTGTTACCAGGGACCAGAAGGAGATGCCAACACTCATGATCATCTTCCTGTTGTACCGGTCTCCTAGGTAACCAAAGACTGGGGCCAGGATCATGTAACTGCATATGAAAACTGGAGGAAAGGGCACTTGATAAGCACAGAAAGAAAGCTTGCAGACATTTCCAAAGAGTGTTTTCTGTCAGACATCCAATACTACGTATAAAGAAAGGCGTGGTTAGACTCTACTGACCCCAGAGAAGAGTTCATAGTCTGCTGTATCCTTACCTGTCTGGAGCAGCCCTGAATTACCATCATCAATCCCAAAATAGTGCTCAATGTCAGGAAGAACACCTGGAGAGGAAAAAGAGGTGGAAAACATACACGGTCATTTGACTAACATCTGAAAGCATAATAAATAAACACCAATAAACACAGAAACATAAAGATGCTGTAGATAAGATTTGAGAGTCAGCTAACAGGAGAATCTAAGAGACCCTACTGGTCCACCATTGTGTAAAAACGTCATGGATTTAGAGGTAGGGGCTATCAACCAGAGCACATGTTCTCACAGAGCATTTGGCTTGCTGATAGACATCCGCAAGCTAAGAAATTACATTAATTTATGTATATATATTTATGTGTGTGTGTGTATATATATATAATAATATATCTCCTTTAATGGGAAAGCATGAGTAATCTATTGCAGATATGGGCACATTCTTATGCCAGTGGATAAATAAGATGTACTATCCCTTTAATACATGCATTCCCTGTGTCGGGATTTGCATTGGTGCACCACTGAGATATATCCAATATTGCTCATTTGCTTCCTTGTGGCCAGGCAGACTCAATCCAAGCTAGAACCGTGTGTCGATCTAACCAAACATTGCTATCGTACCAGCCACGGTGAACCTGTCCATGTAGTTGAGCAGGTTGATGTAGCACAGGATGCCCACGGTCAACCTAGCTCTGACGTTGGACACACCGCTGACAGGCTCCTCCTCCGGCCGCTGAACAGGCCCCGCCCTTAGCTCATCTTGTCCCTCAGCTTCACTCTCATCAGACAAGAAGGGGGAGGAGTCTGAGGTGGGACCCGCTGCAGACATGCCGGCTGCAGCAGGAAGAGAAAGCAACATACACTTACAATTATTAGTGAGTGTGTTGCTAACGTACCACAAACCATCACCCAAATAAACGTGTGTGACGTTAATTACCATAGGTCAGTACATTACATACAGTAAATTACATACACTTGCAGGATGGTATAATGGTCTGGGTGTTGGGCTCCCAGCCGGAAGGTTCAAACCCTGGTGTTGACCTACCTGTAAGCATCCTTGAGCAAGATGCCTAACCCCTAACTTCTCCCGCTGGTTGGTCACACCTTGCATGGCAGCAATCACCATCGGTGAATGAATGTGTGTGTGAATGGGTGAATGTCAGGCAAAATACTGTATTGGATAAAATCGCTATATAAATGCGGTCAATTTACTATGACCCAACTCCTCCCTGTTCCTTAACCATTTGCGTTCATTGAACATGTAGCAAACCAATTCCACTATCCTGATATTGGTTCTCCATTACTGAGCTGCTGTGAATACCGCCAGCTGGTGTGTTCCAAATGTGTGATTAAATATGTAACTAAGAAATATGGTGACATGTTGATATTTTGTTTTACAATGTGGGAAGCATTTGGTCAGTACATTCACATAGACAAGACAAAATAGACAAGCAAACACCAAATATAAAACTTGTTCAGACTAAATCATTAGGCTTATGTCTCACAACCAGCACACTGCAAATGTGTAGTTTATCATGTGTATTGTATATTAATGTTTTGACAAGACACAATGAATGTAACATATGCATAAAGGGACATTGATCGCACGTCTGGATCAAATTCAATCTGCATTAACATGGGTCTTGGGTGCTCTGATATACAGGTGTGAATGCATCAAAGACAAAGGCTATTGATGTTGCATTGAGATCCATCACTGTATGTATGTATGCTATACTGCTGGGTATTTGCATATTATTTTAGTAGTTATGAGTATGCCTGGAACACAGTAAGGAACCCAGTCTGTTCTCCTATACGTTTCCACAAGACCAGGCACCTGAAGTGCATTGCTCCCTTCCACAGATGATTAATGTCAGGTGTGAACAGGAAACTCATGTTTCCATAGAAACCTGAGACTTATTTACATCTGAATGCGTGTATGGTTGTGCAAGATAAGGAAGACAGATAATGGGGAACTTACATGGTCTCAAGTCATGACTAGTCATGTGAAAGTTTGGATACAAAGGGTAACTATTTACATTTTCCACTTTTCCTTCAAAATGCATATCAAATCAGTTTGAAAATGTGGATAAAAAGTATATTTTCCCCACTTCACCTTCACGAAGCTTTGATATCAAATTACGAATTATATGCATTATCGCCCAATAAATAGAATTAGAAGTAACCAGATCTAAGACAGTGAAACCAGTGCCAACAGTCACCAAACTTCCTATGTTTCCCAATAGACGCTCCGGGACAACATCCGGGTTTGGTTTATTGGAAAGATAAGCGATTATTAAGCACGGCACTTATGTTAGCGCACTATAGCGCATTCGATACCGCCATACATACACATTGCTCGTCTGGATGAGTTTATGTCATCGAAATAAATCTCGGCACACCCTAGGCTAAAATGTCTCAGATAAAGCGGCATTGGTTAGTTATTGTGGACTACAGGGCTAGTCATAATACACACTGATGTGTCCTGTTGGGGCACCACATCAGGTAAATAAAAAGCACATTCAACTAAGCCTATTCATCTGATGTAATTATTAAATGTAATGTAGTCAACACTTTATAATGTGAGGTATTAGTCAACAACAAAAATGTTATTGCCATGTGAACTACTACCAAAAGGTTTGTGTGTAGTGTTGCCATGTCGCATTGTTTACCTTAGTAGATGAGTCAGACGCTTCCCAAGTTACTGGAGCCTATGTTGCCATGCAGTCGCAATATATTTATCACGCAGTTATCTACTCTTATTCAACCCTCATGGCGGTTATTTTCTGCGACTTTTTCCAAGGAAGATTTTTGCAGTTCAGTAAATGTAATCTGTTCCGTTATGGAGAGAAAGCAGCAGGACATACTTAATCAGTGGTTGGCCGCCATGGTTAATTCAGCTAGTCTTCCGCTTCCACCGCTCACATGACCCGACTTGAAAATCAAGCCTTAATCACATGACAGAGTAAACAACGTACAATAATAGTTTTATTGAAATGCATTTAAATACATATTTAAATACTAATTAAACGCAATACCTGAAATTATGTAACCATTTAATAAATCGGAAACAAATAAACATTACATTTTTCCATTACTCTTTTGTAAACTCAAAATGTCCTGTTTAACACCAATTAAATTGGTGTAAGTGTAATAATTTAGTCTAACATTATTATACGAGGCATCACCTATTGGCATACTGATAAAAGAAGGTTGGCAGTCCATGGTGTAATAATAAAGTTTAATTCCATGTTAAAAATTACTGCAACAGATGTGCACAATGTCCTTACTGAAAGGCATATGGACGCAAGGCCTACAAGGTCTAGACCTTGCCGTCTCTGCATAATGTGACAGAAGTTAAGTCCAAACTTCGATGACATCTCCATCTTCCATGTCAAGTTGAGATGGGGTCTGACTGTGTTTGATCTTGGAGCCATCAAAACGAAAGTGCATCTTGCATCCAGCAGGCCGAGACTTGCTGGACAAATACTGGGAGAGGATGGAGCCCAAGGGAGCCTCCTGTCAATACAGACATACATCAAGGCCTAGTAGTGTTTCCCAGGAGACAAAAAGTAGCAGAAGCCTCATACAGTGATATGAATTTGTTGGTACAAACTTTGTGCAGGGAGTACTCCTGGATTGAGCCCTTGTCTTTGCCTTGTATTCGCACAGTAATGATGTCAACGCTTGTGTTGATGTTGCCGTCCTCTGTACATGGTTTTGCATCTGGTTTAGCACCTGCTGCTATGACAACACAATCTAAAGCACAAAAAAGTTGGGACAGGAGATAATGTAGACCCAATGCACACCAGCAAATAGAAAACATGTAAACGTCTCTCCTCCTGACCTTTGGGCTAGTTAACCTACCTATTATGTCAGCGATGCCGAGGCCAAGCTCACTGGCTGTTAAGTGAATGGGTAGCTCTCTTTCCTTCCTCAGCAGCAGAATGCGAGAGGGAGAGACTTGGAGTTTAACAGACAGCTCCTCTACTGCTGTACTTAACGGTGCCGACTGTAAAACACCAATAGTTATTGTGAGACCATCATTTGGGTGTCAATGTTACAACTGCATTAGCATTGAATAGTATATTCTAATAAACAAAACATCAAAGGTTTCTACAACAAGCGGGTGTAAACTAGAACCTTTGCTTTACGTTATGTACGACTTGCTTTGCGTAACATCAGTGTCTCGACTGAAAACTGCCAGGTAGCAAACCACCGACCAACCAGTATCAATGGTGGGTGGTTCAGTTAGTGCACACAGCGAGCGATTAAATGCATTTGTTCTGCTAATGATCCCAACATGGGTCTGGTAGTTGTCCAAAATATTATTGACATCTATGGGTTACCACCAGGCTGACATAGTGATATGTACAGTGAATTATACATTGATACAGCTTCTGAAATTTATTAGTGTATATATTTTTGATAGATGTGACAGTGGCACATACTAGGTACTTAAAAAAACACAACTTGTCTCCTGTGGTCTTAATAAAAGGTGTAAATAATTCAATCAAACAGAAGTGCTACACACAGACAACATTGGGATCTTGTGGAGGTCCATCCTACAGCGGAACTTAAGGGGGATTTCCCTGGCTGCTACTGGGCTTTGGAATTCAGAGTTGGGATTCACAATGATGACATCATCGTCACAGAGTGTGTGCCCCCTCCCGGTGGACTTCCTCGACGGTGACTCTGGAGACATAGAAAGCAGGGAGCAGACAGCATCCAGTTTCCTGTTGGCACAAAGAAATAAGGTATAGCCACCAGATGATAACAGACCTTGCCAAAGCCAGTTATCAATCCAACAAACAAACTAAACTCAGTTTACAGTGAATCAAGGTGGGTATTTCACAAATGTTCTTAAGCCACAAGCAACACTTATTTGTCCGAGCCTATCTTAAGCCTGTTTTCCAGAGATCTTCAACAGGGAATTCTAAAGAGTTACTGCAGGGGATCCGCCAAACTTTTTTCTTCCAAAAATGTAAATATGTCAGAAAATACACATGAATGGCTTAATGGGGCAACAGTGGTGCATTGGGTAGAGCGGGGCAACATGTGATCCAGAAGTTGCTTGTCCAAACCCGGCTAACTGCTCACCAAGTGTGGAGGTTTACCTGAGCAAGACACCTAACCCTAACTGCTCCTGGTGGATAGGTCGCACCTTGCATGGCAGCAATCACCATCGGTGTATGAATGTGTGACAACATTTACAAGGATTTGAGTGCTGGCCAAGGCCATATTACCGTGACAACGTTGACTACATGACTAAACTAACAGCATATAGACACAGACAGGGACTGAGCGAAGCAGAGGAAGAAGAGATATTTCAGTAGTTGAAGGTTAACATCAAGTTGTATGAATTTTGAAACCATCTAAATGAGACATACTTATAACTAATAACTGCTATTGGAATAAACATCTGGCACTTCCACCACTGGGTTCATTGTCCATTAATTTATAAATTAACTGTGCATAAAAAAAAACCTTTAGCATGTTTTGCTAACATTAGGTGGTCCCTTCAGTGTTTCTGTCAGCCTTTGCTAGATATACCTCTTAACATACCTCTGCTCTATTCACACTATTTCAACAAGTCATCTACAACAAATGCCAGCTAGGTTTCCATAATAAATGCTTTCCTACTGTCTATCCTGGCCAGAATAGATGGGTCCATTTAACAGGCCGCAGGAAACGACAGTAATACTGTATGCTGTTCCGCAGGTCACTTTGTGTTTGAATATCATAGAAATAAATATTAAGAGAATACTAAGGGTAGCCTATCTTTGTCTAAATACATTTGTTGTGATCATCATAATGAAACGTCTACTTTATTTATTTAGTCTGTATATTTAGCCTAATTAAAATAGTAATGTTAGAGACTTAAAACAGGATAAATGTTAGGAATTAATTGACAAAGCTGCACATTGCTGAGAAAACTTCCCTAAAACCTGCTGGGCTTCAATTGAAACTTGGAGTTTAAGCAATTAATCTTACAACCTAAACCCAAGTCAGAAAAAACAAACAAATAAAGAAATATATAAAAACATATTAGTATTATTATATTATTCCAGACTTGCCTAATCTTTTTTCTGGCCCGATTTGACGCACCGACACTTGAAGTCACTAGTGGAGGTGGAGGAGGAGGAGAAGGGGAGCAAATCTCAACCTTTTCCCTAAAATACAAACAATAAAATACAAAACATTTATTACACTATGGTGTCACTCAAAGAATAATAGGCATCTTTAAAAATACACTTTTATGAATCATAAACGAATCAGTACATGTATTTATCATACGTGTCCTTAGCACATATTGTATCTACTCACACTTGTTTGGCCCTTGTCAGGTTCTCAGTCTCCTCATCAGAGTCAATGAAAACCATCTTTTTTTGGGGTGGAGACTCAAAACACAGATTTACATTTGCATTGTCACCTTGAGAAAAAAAACAAGACATTCAACCACCTAAAACTCATCATAGTGATAGCTCAGAGTACTGAAATAAATTATAATAATATGGAAAAGTTAAGTCATTTTAATAATTCAATTGACAAAGTGAAACTCTATATCATGGATTAACTACACACAAAGTGAAACAGTTCAAACCTGTATTTGTTTAAATCTGGATAATTATGGTTTACAGCTTGGGAAAACCCCAAATTCAGTAGCTCAGAAAATTGGAATATGACAAAACCAGTGAAAAAATAAATTTTATTACAGACATGTCTGCCTTCTGAAAAGTGTTCGTACAATCACTCGGTACTTGGTCGCTCCTTTTGCATGAATTACTGATTCACACACCTGAATCACATGAATGGGTCGTTGGAAGCCTGCTAACGGACCCATTTATTTGAATTAGGTGTGTTGGAGCAGGGAGACACCTAAAACTTGCAGGGCACCGGCCCTCCAGGACCAGGATTGCCCACCACTGATCCACAGTGAAGAGACAACTGCAGGATGATGGCCTGGTAGACAGGTTTGTAGACTGTGTATACCAGGGGTGGCTAACCCTGGTCCTGGAGAGCCTCAGTCCTGCATGTTTTAGATGTCTCCCTGCTCCAATACACCTAATTCTAATGAATGGGTCGTTAGAAGCCTGATAACGACCCATTGATTGATTGCTTCTGTGGACAGGTGCCTTTTATACAGGTAACAAGCTGAGATCAGAAGCACTCCCTTTACGAGTGCGCTCCTAATCTCACCTCGTTATCTGAATAAATGACACCTGGGAGTCAGAAATCTTTCTGATTGAGAGCAAGCCCCCATGATTGCACTAAAGCATTGCAGCTCTTCCGAGTATGGTGCCAACAAGTCATATTCCCATTGATACTCATTTAAAAACAAGCACCTTTTAAATTAATATTAACATTGCTTGAACGCCGCACAAGATCTAAAACAATTATTTATATTATGAAGTTTTATGTGTGGGGGTCGATTCTTTTTTTTAAAAGATTTCCTAAAGCCCAGGAAAGCAATTTTTTCTTGCATGACATCATCGCAGGGAAGAAAAGTATGAGCATTGGGGTTTATTTGGTTACCATGGAGGCAGTGCACACAAATTTATATATATTTTTTTATAACATATTTTGTGGATATATTATGGCCCATGGATTAAACTAAATCAGGTATTAAAATATACTGTAGGTACAGTTCATGTCTCATTTAACAAAACATCTTGGGTAACTTAGGTAAGCGTATGCTATTAACAGCATCTCGGCATCAAACATTCTAAAAACGGTTTATTGTTATATGCCCTCGCACTGACTGTTCCTATGAGGACGATAGTGCTAAAGTTAGATGACAGAGCTAGTCTGTACTCTGTACATTGGCTCAGTCGTGTCGAATGCTAGTGCTCAGCGCTGTGATGTGAACACGCGTACGTGACTGTTGAAGCCAAATGCGGCTGACTGTGCATTCTGCCCCCAAAAACTCTGATTGGCGGATGCACTTTTGAGCAGTTTCAGTTTAAATTAATGGGCGCCAATTCAAAACAACGTATCCAGTTCTTACAATACATCCTTGATTGAGAGGGGTCAAATACTTTTGCTCTGCGGTCCTCCTGCGGCCTCACTCATAGAAATGCATTGTGAAGCAAAGCGTAGTATGTCTTTGTTGATGTGAGCAGTGGTCGCCACTTTGTTTGCATTTCTATTTACAGAGTCAGGGCTGTGTAGGATTATTGGATAATTTTTTTTCAACAAGCACAGAGCACTGTAAGATAGCAAAATGCGAGGAGATATTTGCTGAATTTGAAAAAAAGTGTATTAGCTAACATTTAGCTTGCAATAGCTGACTATAGCTTTAAGCAGAGAGGTTTGTGTGTGTAATAACAGTTTCAGAATCCTCACCTGTGTTAAAATTTTCAGCTTCATCTAGTACAGCAGGCATGGGCCTCATCTGCAGACACTCATTTACCTGAACATAGAAACAGTAACTACTAGGCAAGTCAACTGTTAAGAGCGGCAGCATTATATATTCATTGTCTGAGCCATTATTTATTAAAATATAGTTAACAAAACTCTACATATGCCTGATGTATAAAAAGTATATAACAATATATGACAGATTTATGCAAATGCTTGTATTTATTTTATTTTTTAAATTAAATACAATACATTTTGCATAAAAGGTGTCATATATTGTTATAGAAACATAACACGTATTTTTACCTATACATTTTGTATAGGTAAAAATATGCAGTTTATTACTAATCGCAATTAATTACGTAAAGCGTGCGATTAACCGTGATTGATCATTGACAGCCATAGTTCAAACCCAACTGAGGCAACTGTGTGAATCCCTGGCACCATGCTGTGGCTATCTACTGATCAGTGGCAGGCAGGATGGATGGGTCAAAATTTCTCACAAGTTAACTTT
Source organism: Forbesichthys papilliferus (assembly GCA_025399855.1). Taxonomy (NCBI): domain Eukaryota; kingdom Metazoa; phylum Chordata; class Actinopteri; order Percopsiformes; family Amblyopsidae; genus Forbesichthys; species Forbesichthys papilliferus. Next base: position 11,566 of record JAODOY010002213.1, read on the forward strand.
ACCTTGTTGGTGTAAATTGGCACAGAGGCAATAGATGACGGGTCAATAATTCGACGACGTTTAAGAGGGGGATTGATGATCACCTCACTGTCACTTTCACTGTCAGACATCTGTAGAAATGACATAGCCATCTCCTTACACATTTTATATAGCAGCATGCCAATTAAAGTCACTTATTTGTTTTAATGGATGATCTAACGTTGACCTTGACAACCCAAGCAAGATATGTTCGGATCTGAAACCCAGTTGATCTGCTTTGATCATAATGTGTTTCACTCAGTGAAGACAAAATGTGCACTGCATTGCAAGCCTGCAGTGGTACCAGTGAATAATTATTACAGAGTTCCCAGTCTAAGTCAAATATGAAATTCCCAGACTGTTCCTTGACTTTCACTGATTAAATAATGAAGCTGAATTTCCATGACCTATATTACATGGAACAACAAACCACCAGAGCATTCATTGTCTGTGTAAAAGGGATAAACTGGGTTTGTAAGAAGGGGAAAACCTACCTACAGTTGCAAGAAAAAGTATGTGAACCCCTTGGGACAGCTACACATGCAATGAACATGTGTTGCAACTGTTGAATTTTGCACAGCTAACACACAAAAAGGTAATTGTCCCTCATTGGTTCCCTAGTGAACCCCCTTGGGATTACGTGGAGTTTTGCATGAATTGGTCATAAAATGTGCTCTGAACTTCATCTAAGTCATAACAATAG
>JAODOY010002214.1:0-12286 GCA_025399855.1 Forbesichthys papilliferus
TATATATGTTATATATACAGTATTGTATTCTGGAATTACGGTACAATATTGTACTCATTGTCCAAAAATACTCTATGTAAAAAAAATTACAGTACATTACTGAAAGCAGAGTGAACAGTAAAACATTTGAAATAAAGTCTGAATCCTTCCAGTATCATACTGCAGTGATTTTCTAAACATTAGAGAGGTGTTTTGTTTTGTATTGCAAATTAACTTTACAAATAAAGGCACTGTGTACCGCTGCATATTTTTAGTGTTGTGTTTTATGACTGACGGCATGTGCTTTTTAGGTGACAACATGCACTAGTGTTGATTTGAGAGTGTTATGGTTGTTTTAGTTTAAAGCTCTCTGTGGTACAAATATGACAGTTGGTTAGGACAACTGTGTGAAGAGTTTAGCAAACACATTAAGGTATTGAGAAATCAGTCCTAGCGATTGGACAAAAAAACTCAATGTGCAAATCAAAAGAAAGCGCGCAGTCAAAGAACAATGTTTTAGGTGTGAAGTAATCTAAGCAATTGGAAAGAAATCAGATTATGTTCCTAAATTTAGGTAATCCAAAAATGATGTTACTGATTATAATTTTAGTCTGGTAACTATTCATTTTAAATTACATTTCAAATGTAACCTACCCAACCCTGCACGCACGCATGCACGCACACACACACACGCACACACACGCGCATGCCAGGGAGAGAGGAAAACAGCTGATGGAGACTCAGTGTGTCCTTGGACCAGGTCGGCCATATTGGGTGGGTGGGTGGGTGGGGGGTTAGAGGTCCTAGGAGAGACACGGTGGTGGTGTGTGTGTGTGTGTGTGTGGGGGGGGGTCGTTACACAGGTTACCGGCGACGTTGGGGGGACCATGTCTTGGGACCAGAGAGCGCTGCACATTCACTAATGTGTCTCAATTCTGTTGGGACCCCTGCAGGGGGCTTGGCAAGACCCCAAACCATAGAGAGTGTGTTTCTGTACGTGTGTGCGTGTGTGTGCGCGCACGCGTGTGTTTCTGTGTGCTCTGTGTGTGCACGTGCCTGCCCGTGTGTGTGTGTGTGTTCATGTTTGTGTGCGTGTGTGCGCGCACGCGTGTGTTTCTGTGTGCTCGGTGTGTGTGTGTGTGTTCATGTTTTTGTGTGTGTGTGTGTGCACGTGCATGCTGTGTGTGTTCATGTGTGTGCGTGCGTGTGTGTTCATGTATGTGCGTGTGTGTGTGTTCATGTGTGTGTTCATATTTGTGTGTGTGTGTGTGTGTGGGGGGTGTGGTGTAGCATCGAGCATCACCACTAGCCACTAGCCAAGTCTGTGGTCACTGGGTGACCTTGTAAGTAGGCAAGTGGGAGGGGGCGTTCATCATACAAGCCCCCAAAACGTCCTTCATGTCATCTTGTCAAAGATCGCTGCAGAGGTTCGACTGCCATCGCCGCGGCAACGACGAGAGCCGCCGACGCCAGTCAGTCATTCGGGCGGGTCTCTGGTCTGATGTAGCGTGTCGTGTGCCAGAGAGGGAGCGCTTGTTCTGTAACCGGGATGTCTCGGGACGTCTCAGCACCTCGTTTGCATGCGGATTAGTGTGAAGGGCGGGAACACCTGCTCTCTACTACAGGGGAGACACACACACGCACGCACACAATACCTTCCCTCCTCAATGCATCGAATGTTCACTTGGGTGCTCTGCCCGACGTTTGCTCTCAGCTCAAAAAGAAAATCGCTGAGATTAGAGTAGGAAACTCTGTTCGCATTACCGTGTTCACAGCCATCCTGCTGGCGGTCCGAGGGTGAGTTAGTGAGATGGCGTTTAAGTTTAGAGTGTTTCAAAGTAGTGGTAGAGCTAGATGCAGCGATATAAACATGAGAAAACAAGTGCAGCAACACCGATTGGTTATTAAACGCTGTCCAATAGTTTCAATATGACCCAGAGGGTTATGGCCAGTAGGAGGAGACGACTAACACTTCTCAATGGAGCGTGAATATTGGGTCTGGTTACACCACGCTAACTTCATGCAGCCTTTCAGGACAATTTCCCCAAAGCACAAATGCATTATATCCAGAATAACCACACACACACACACACACGCATGCACGCACACACATACACACACACACGTCGGACCTCTGAACGCCCAACCCCCCACCACCAGCCTAAACAAACTCCTGGACCCCATCTGCACACTCCCTCACTACAGCCCTTAATTGCATATGCACAAATGCAAATGCATATTAATTAATTACTTGACTAATTAGTGCAGTGGTATTTTAGAGTGATAAATCAAGTGGAGTTGTGTGTGTGTGCATGTGTGTGTGAAGTGGGTGTGTGTGTGGGGGGGGGGGGGGGGGTATACATATATACACAAAGTAAACATGGTGTGATGCACCATATGTTTACATATATACAAAGTAAACATGAACACAGGAGGGCGCTACAGTGCACCCAAGGGGCGTTACTGTAAATGGGCTAATTAGAGGAGGTTTCACTGGGCCTTACCTGGCCGTCAGCCAATGGGAGGTGGCGGGAGCATCCCAGTGCAGGAATGGAACGCTCTGCAGCTTAATGTGAATGTCATACAGGCCCTGGGCGAGAGACACAGACACAGTGAGAGAGAGAGAATATCAGATGCACATGCACTTCACTTGTCAACATCGCCCCCTTGTGGAGATAAACTGAGCCATTCTGATGAATATGTTACATTAACTGTGCATGTGTGTGTGTGTGTGTGTTATCCATGCAAAGCAAAGTCAGTAAATATATTAACAACCACACAAGCTGCATACGCTAGCCTAACTTTTGTTTACACTGCTAAAATGTTTATCATAGATAAGAAGCACTGTATGGTAGACGTCTGAGACGAATTGCTCTGCAGGCACTCCCAAACAAATTACAGTCTAGGGTGCCCTACCCTAGCAGATAGCTTTGCGTGACTTACTTCAAAAATAGTAGTGATATGCCCACGAGTACGGTAGTCTGAAGACACTGAAAAGTGCAGGCTGCCGTACACCTCAACTACACCCCTATGTTACGGGAACATTATACTTAGTTCAGTAAATTAAAAAAATATACAAAGAAAAAAGCAATAGCCTAGTTGTACATGTTACTCTGGGTTTTCACCTAATTTAGGAGACTGATCTTTATAATCAGGAATGTTTTCATAGACTATACTACACAAAACATCCAAAGATTGGTCAGTAAGAAGTATTGCCTGCTTTGCACAGATCTACTCGGTGTCAACATAATCCTTAGGCCAAACAATAGCATCATAAGACCCCAAAACAACAATCGATCGAACATTAGTGAGTTTAGTACTTTATTAGTGACTTTAATCAATGAAAACATGTCACTCCTTCAGTTGTCTACAGCATTTATATGGTAGTAATATAATCTGACGTCGTCTTCTTCTCCTGTCAACGCTTTACGCAATGCATTGTGGGATACATTGATCGATGTACTGTACATCCTTTGTACACTACTTGGAGTGCCTCCTGAAGAATTTCTAGTGCACTATTTAGGGATTTCGAACAACACTACAAAATGGCTGATTCACTATATAGTGCACTCTACAGTGTGTGTGTGTATGTGTATGTGTGCGTGTGCGTGTATGTGTGTGTGTGTGTATGTGTGTGTGTGTGTGTGTGCGTGCGTGTGTGTATGTGTGCGTGCGTGTGTGTGTGTATGTGTGCGTGCGTGTGCGTGCGTGCGTGCGTGTGCGTGCGTGTGTGTATGTGTGCGTGCGTGTGCGTGCGTGCGTGCGTGCGTGTGCGTGCGTGTGTGTGTATGTGTGCGTGCGTGTGCGTGCGTGCGTGCGTGCGTGTGCGTGCGTCACCTCCACAAAGAAGTCCCCCACCATCTTGCTTGTCATGAGAACCAGCATGAGGGGGAAACCGTAGGTGACGTTCCCGGTGGCCTCCACCATGATGACGGTCAGGCTCAGAGTCATTCTCACGATGCCCCCTGGTGGAGGGAGGGCCACATTACACACACACACACACACGCGCACACAGCACTGCCCCCTGGTGGAGGGAATCCCACATTACACACACAGCACTATCATGTGTTGTCACGGTTACGGTGTCTCACCCAGCTGAGCTGCTGCTCCAATCAGGGCGTATTTACCAGGGTCAGCCCAGATCTGCACACGCACACACACACAGCATTTAAAGGTATAACAGGCGATGAGCACATATGGCCCTACTGTGAACCACTGTGTCAGTAGACCACAGGGTGGACATAGTGTTGTTGAGTAATGCAGACAGACAGACTCACAGATCCGGGGGAGATGGTGGCCAGCAGGATGCCAAACAGCCTCCCCCAGGCCGCCCCGATGAGCAGCGAGGGGATGAAGACCCCCGCAGACACAGCCAGGCCATAGGTCCAGCAGGCCAGGAAGAAGTAGGTCAGGGTGAACAGGCCCAGGGTCAGGGGGTTGTAGGAGCCTGGGGGGGGGGTGCACACAGGGTCAGGGGGTTGTAGGAGCCTGGGGGGGCACTCTCCCACAACAGCACAGCCTGTGGAGCTCTTTGCTACGTTGCTACGGTAGCAAAAGTCATTTTTCACACATTACCACTAGATTAGAACCACTGAGCCTTTCTATCGGCATCAAAACACCAAGCGCCTTATTAGGAACGCGTGTGTGCACCTGTTACCTGTGTGTGTGTGTGTGTGTGTTACCTGGCTGGTTGTGGAACAGGCTGCGGACACTTCTCTCAGGTGTGTTAAAGAAGGTCGTTGCCATGGAGTTGTACTCGCCATCTGCACAGAACAACTGGGAGGGGGGTGTTAAATATATTAGATACGTGTGTGTGTGTGTGTGTGTGTGTGTGTGTGGGGGGGGGGGGGTCATGCGCTGTTGATGCTGCAGCATGGACACATTAATATCATCCATGTTTTAGGACAGCAGATCTTAACATACCCATCAAGCATTCAGACAAGTTGCTATGACTACAACTGTCAGATCGATCAAAAGTATAAAGTGTTCTAGTTTATTAACAGTGGGATTTACTATTGCAGCCTCACTAAACAAGTTATAGGCCCATCACATTGTATTCCTCGGAAAGAGGTAGTAAATTGCATCCAATAGTGTGTCTATGTCCATAGCGGTGATGGATGGATGGAAATCAAGTTATTTAAATTGAATATTTAAGGTATAGTTTACATACTTTGTACTACATGTAATCTAAATAATGTTATACGATCTAAAAATAACCCTTCATTTTCCTAAAGATGTTTATTCAAATGGAGAGATTTTATTTTGAAGTCGATATGTCGTTAATTTAGTAACTTTGTAACACGAGGGGTAGAGATTAAGGGAGATCGTCCACTAGTTGCTTCATCGCAGATGACAGATATCAAATAACAATGAAATGCTAAAATGGGTTGGCCCGCCAAAGTAAAGTCTTTGTCTGGGAAACCCTGCTGGTGTGTGTGTGCCTGCAGAGGGCATGTGTGTAATGTGTGTGTGTGTGTGTGTGTGTGTGCGCCTGCAGAGGGCATGTGTGTGTGTGTGCGTGCCTGCAGAGGGCATGTGTGTAATGTGTGTGTGTGTGTGTGTGTGTGCGTGCCTGCAGAGGGTATGCATGTGTGTGTGTGTGTGCGTGCCTGCAGAGGGTACTCCTCAGTGTGGTCGGTTCCGAGAGGCTGACAGTCATTAGAGAAGTAGATCATGGCAAACGACACCGTGGCCGTTACCGCGGCGACCAGCATGGCCTCCATCACCTGGAGACAGGGTTGGTGCACGTACCTGTGGGCGCACACACACACACACACACACCTCAACTATTACACGTGCACGCGCAGCCTGTCACTCAGCCCGGGGCCAGGCTTAGTGTTTACACCTGCTGGGAAGCACATCTCCCCGCCCCCTTCCCGCACGTCATGTGCCCGCTGCCGTCAGCGGTCCAGCAGCACCATGAGGTCACGACCCCAGAGGGGTAAACAGCAGCCAAGCTGGACGTCTCAGAGTGTTGTGCAGCTGACTGCTTGTAAGAAGACGTCAAACAGAAGGAACACCACCATGTTGCCAATGAAAAGCTTACCAGCATATCAAGATACTTTCCTGGCAAACGCGTTTGCCTTGAGCGTTGTGTAAACATCGTTAGATCTAAGCTGTGGAGCGTCCATGTTAGTTTGCTGTGAAGTTCCTCTTCAGACCGCCTGTGTTCGGGGCGAACCCAAAGCAAACGGACAGCTGTTTCAAACAGCTAGTCATGTGACCCAGGGGGCTAGTCATGTGACCCAGGGCTAGTCATGTGACACAGGGGGCTAGTCATGTGACACAGCTAGTCATGGGACCCGGGGCTAGTCAGGTGACACAGCTAGTCATGTGACACAGGTTTCTCCCCTGGTCCTGCACAGCCCCACCTCATATGAGCACGAGTCACCATGGAGACATGAGTCACCATGGAGACACAGCTGGACCTCGTCATTAGCAGGAATGCACTCGTTCCTGTAAGGTGCCGAGAACAACCTGTTTCTACGGTAATAGTGTGTGTGTGTGTGTGTGTGTGTGTGTGTGTGTGTGTGTGTGTGTGTGTGTGTGTGTGCATCCTGACCTGATCCTCAGCATGGTGAGCCAGTAGTTGAAGATATTAAACAGAGCTCCCAGCAGCCCGCCTGTTGAAACACACACACACACGGTGTCAGCCATGCAAGGCACCATCCCACCACCAGGGGCAGTAAAGGCATTCTACTTCCCGTAGCCACGTACTCTAGGCCGCAGGGTGACGCGCACCTGACAAAGTAACAACCCGTTCATCCGGCGAGCTATTGGACGCAGCCATGCCACAGCATGTCATGCCACAGTGCTTTGGTCTTTATAACAGTCCTGTTCATGCCCAGATGGTCTCCCTAACAACCGTGGTATTATTATTAGAACTAGAGGAAAGAAATGCTTCTATATGCCTTGATTCAGACTACAACTTTGCTTCCATTGAGAAGACGGGGGTTTCTCTGAGGCATTTCCTTGTTGTTCAGGCAGGGGAATATAAATAGCCTACGATTTTATGTCTGCAGTTGCACAGTGTTTCCTATGATAAACATTTGATATGTTTATTGCAGGTTACGGGGGCTCTACAGCCCTTTCAGACTGTGATGTGATTTACACTATTATTAGTGTTCTAATTCGGGGGGCATGGGGTTTCCTTGTTGTTCAGGCAGCGAAAAGCTTTTTCTTTATAAATGCTATTTAGTGTCGGCAGATTGTTTCCTATATGATCCACAAAAAATAAAAATAATAATTTGTTCTGCTTATTTAAAAAAGTTTACACTTAATTTGTGTTCTAATTCGGGCGCATAAACACATGGCACTGCTGTCATCGCACGCAGCCGACAGACCAGCGCAGAAGGATGAAATGATATGTAAGGCACGGTGGTGTAGGCACGGTGCCAATTCACAAAAGATAACTGAACGTGAATGTACTGCCTATCTACTAGCTAACTAACAGGCTAGCGAGTTGCGGATAACAGCTTGTTTAAAACCGCTAATAACGACAGGCGACGTGCCGCCCGTATTGTAGTACAGTATTGTGCTGTAGGTGCCAGAATGTCCGAGGGAATGCCCGGTTATCATTGAGCAAGAATAAATTCCAAAAACATTAATCTATGTCAAATTAAAAAAACTGCCCACGCCTGAAAAGTTGCAAGCCCCAAATTTACATACAAACGTATTTATTTAAGAACACTAAGGCGCTTCTCAATTACCAGATAACAGCAACAGTACTATGCCTGCGCCCTGGTCAATGAAGCGGCTAAACTATCTTAGCTACGGTACAACAAATATACATCGCCAAGCTAACCTCACTACCAGCAGGTTGTTCACCATGAGTGTGTTCATCGATCATGAAGATGTTAAGGTCATATTTACCTATTGCTCCCATGATGATGAAGAGGGGAATCTCATAGAGGTTGAAGCCCACATTCTGACGAAGGAGAAACACGATTACTATTAGTACCACTAGATTATTACATACAATCTGGACAGACATATTCCAGCACATCATTCATGGCTCTTCACTGCCTTCCTATCAGCTGATTGGCCCAGAGCCACGGCCACTGACCAAGGTGATTGGCCCAGAGCATTTATCTACATGCACACAGTGGACTGAGCGTTCAATTAACCATTTAACTGAACTACTCTCAAAGCAGATTGCTGCGTTTAATGGGCGTGGCGAGTAATGCTCAGTGACGTGTATGAAGTGTAGCCGCATGTTTACCTGGGTGTTTTAGAAGTATTTGTGAGTAGAAGTCATCATCACTATTAATGCCATTACCAAATGTCACTTTTATTACATCTTTACATCTTAGATGTATGCCGTCTCATTCTGATATGAGATGCATGACATTCTGAAACCTACTATGTTGACAACCATTACGGACATATCCTTCAGTTGGAACAGTGGCTATGCATCGACAGAAATGGTTCTAGAGCCACACTGGTTCTACCATCATCCTGTGCATCTGTACTGCTGAAACACAACAAACTAAAGCAGTAAACACAAACAATGGCTTTGTTGTTGTTGGCCATGTGAGTTGTCCAACCCACAGCCTATGCTGTGGCCTATACTGCCCCCTCACACAGGCTGAGGAATTACACCCACTGTGGACCCCTGTCCCGGAACACACACGCATGCTAGCTATCTAGCTAGCTAGCACCTTGGAGAGTGGGCGTGGCTCTGAGCAGTATAGGCATAGTATAGCACCCCCCCAGTGTAATGTGTTCCCCCCCGTTAAGCATCTCACATCGCTGTCGAAGCGTCCAAAGTTGATGAGGCCGGGGCTGGACAGCTCTCCTGGCTTGTTGTTGTAGATGCCCAGGAAGATGTTCAACGTGAAGGTGGAGATCATGGAGGCAAAGAACTGTGTGTGTGTGTGTGTGTGTGGGGGGGGGGGAGTTAGATAAGAGCTTTCAGTTTTACACTGTTCCATGAGTGCTGATGTTCAATCTAACACACTGGGCATTCCATGTGTCACTTCACACTACACATGTTCTAATAACTTTTACGTTATCCAATTAAAAAATATATTAAAAATATAAAAACCACAAAGACATATTTCCATGTGTGTGTGCCAGTGTTAATTTCGTTGAAAATATTTAGTCAACGACCCTATTTCCATGACGAAAACTAGACGTTAAAGAGACGAAAATAGATCACCGATAATAAAAACTATGACTACATTTAAGCTGCATTTTTGTTTACGAGACAAAAACATTTCAATTGAAAAACTCTTGCCCCCTGCTTGTTAGAATAACTACTAGGATAGTTCTGATTTATCGGAACTGCACACATAAGTGGGCCACACAGGTCACGATCGCATTACTGCAGTGACAGATGGACAGATATTAACTGTCATGCCAATCAGGGGATAAAAGGCCCTGATTGGTCAGACCGGTTAAGGGGCTGTCCAGAAACAGGAAGTGGACTACATACGATTCTCCAGGTCAACATCTGGTTCCAGAAAGAGGCTCCCTCCTCCAGAGAGAACAGAACGCCCCCTGGTGGCAGAACCACACTGTGACTGGCCAGGCCAGGTTAGCGTGCGTGTGCGTGTGTGTGTGTGTGTGCGTGTGCGTGTGTGCGCGTGCGTGTGTGTGTGTGTGTGTGCACGTACCGACGGGCGCTCCAAAGGCAGCAGACACTCCTGCTGCGGCGCCTGCCGAGACAAAGTCTCTCTTCTCGGTGTCTCTTCTGAAGTACTCAAAGATCTACACACACACACACCTGTGTATTAAAGGCACGCCAAGTAATACTGTGTGATGTCTAGAGATCAGATCTGCACCTCGACTGGCAGTGATCAGCCGGTCTGTGTAAATACAGCCGGTTACGTTGCCTGAGTTTACAGTTGTTTTTGTCATCATACTTCACAGCCTTATAATATGTTGTTGTCATGTTGTTGTCATGTTGTTGTCATGTTTCTGTTGACGCATGGTGTGTGGAGAACGGTAGTTCTATTACACATGTGGCACGAACACTAAAAGGTTCCCGTGTTCGGGCAGTTAAACTATCTCTCTAACCCTTACCCTATCTCTCTCTGTGTCTTCCCTGCTCCGTCCTGTTAAACTGACGCTGCCTTGTAAAAGTGTAACAACACGTCAAACGAGCATTAAGGGACCGTCAACAAACTACTCTGATGAACGGTGAGTACTGGATTCTCAGGGACCATCAAATAGAAATCGGTGCATCCCTAGAGATGTTTCACACACACACAGACAGACCTTGAAGTCTCTCTTGAGGGAAGTGCTGCGGCCCTGGGACACCCCAGCAGCGATCACAGCACCAGAGTGGATCATGGGCCCTTCCTGGGGGTGCAGAAGACCCAGTCAGACACTTGGGAACACTGGGGCTGCTCACCTGGCTACCAGGGTTACCAAGGTTACCCGTGTCACCTGGCAACCACCTTGCCATGCGTACCTTCCCTACAGCCAGGCCTCCTGCTACGGAGAAGATCACACCACACACCTTGATCAGCAGAGTCTGTGGGACACACACGGAATATAAAAAACACTTCCATACAGTCATGCTGTTTCTAGTAGCATTGTGCATCAGTGTGTGTGTGTGTGTGTGTTACCTTCAGTCTCACTATTCGAGGAATCTTGACACCGTTCAGGTAGCATTTAATTTGAGGTATACCACTACCTGCTGCTATGGGCTGGAGGAGAGGAGGAGAGGATCAAAGTATTACTGCAGAAGAACACACAAGCTAGCAGCTGTTGTGGCGGTGTTGTCACCATGACAACAGGGTACCTCAAAGAAGGCCACGATGATGGACCCCAGCATGACGATGGAGGCGTTGAGCACGGCCCACAGCACCAGGGAGATGGAGAGGCCTCCCATCTCCGTGAACCTCTCGATGCCTGGGAAGGGTCAGGGGTCAAGGAAACCAGCAATCACTCAGTCTCTGTGGCAACCCTGCCTACAGCTGTGAGGCAGATTCACCATGTCTCTAGGCAACAAGGTTGCTATGCTCCCGGAGTTTGAAGAGCTGATGCCTGCAAGCTAAAGCCCCACTAAACAACGTCTTTAGGTCTCTGTGAATACATGTGTCATGCTTAGAACAGATGTTGTGCAGACAGGTGTTATTATCACGTGAACACGTCACACAGTCAGATGCTCTCCGTGACAACAAGAGGATACTCTCCTTGACGACGGCGTACTTGAGGCCGGCGAGCTGCTCCACGGCGATGTCGATGAAGCAGGCGATGAGGCCCGTCAGGACGCCGATGAGACCACACACCACCCAGCGGCTGATCTCCAGACACCTGAAGCTCTGGAGGGGAGAGGGGGGGTGTCAGGAGAACCATGGAGAACCATGGAGAACCATGCGTACAGCAGGATATGGTCAGCAGCACAGAGATCTCACCATGTGACTCATCCTCCTCTCCTCCTCCAGGAACAGCTGGTTCTCACTGTCGTCATAGTCCAGACTCTATGAGTGGTCAGAAGAACGTCAACTAGCTGCTAATACCAGTGAGCTTATTATGCCTGGCCCAGTACATCTGAGAGCAGGCTATTATGGGATGTCCCCGTTACCTCAAACTTGAGTGACAGCAGCTTCTCGTTGTGAGGGATCTCTTTGAGTCGGCCGCGCGGAGAGTCCTGCGGAGAGAGGTCATGCAGAGCAGAGGTCATCGCCACGGCAGCAAGGACCATCACAGAGTTCACCATGGCAATGAGAGGGGCAGCTATGCTCCCATTACTGTGTTGCAGCTCACCGTTTATGTTAACATAAACATGCAGCTCACAATTTTCAAAACATATCAAGGAGTCCAGGAAAAACTGTATCAAGCAGAACAAACTAAAAGAAGCTCCAAATGACGAGACTATAACCCCGAAGCTACGAGTCACGCTAGCTAGCTGCATGCACGAGGTCAGAAAGCTTTACATGCAGAGCAGCCAACAGGCCCTCATAACACTGCTGCCGCACACAGTACGGTTACACAACACATACAGCATCATACCACAGCAAACTAAAGGCTCCTTCATTCATATTTAGCTGGCTAGAAACAGCTAGATTGAAAACACAATTGTTTTGACAATAGCAGGCTAAAGGTTAGTTGTGGAACTCCTGCCCAGCTATGAGTTAGAAGGCTGTTCAGCGCTGAGTCACTAAAAAATCCCTCTTGCATAGGTCTGTGCTTTACATATACATATACATACATATACATACATATACATACATATACATACATATATATATACATATACATACATATATATATATATACATACATATATATATATATACATATACATATATATACATATATATATATATACATATATATACATATATATATATAC
>JAODOY010002215.1:0-12284 GCA_025399855.1 Forbesichthys papilliferus
CTCTCTCTCTCTCTCTCTCTCTCTCTCTCTCTCTCTCTCTCTCTCTCTCTCTCTCTCTCTCTCTCTCTCTCTATATAACAAACCTGTTGATATAAGCGCCCATAGTCCGGGAGCGCTGTCAGCAAGTAAGCCAGCTGACCAATGGATGGATATAGGGCCTACGTGCCCCAGCTATGGAGCACAATGACAGAGCGCAGTTAGGGCTTTGTGTTGATTCGTTAGCCACCAAGGCCCTATTGTGTTCCGCTAGATGTTATCAAACTGCTCCTTTGAAAGCCACACAGCCCATGCGTCACATAACACCGCATTCACTGCAAGACCGCTGCAACTCAGAATCCCATCTGATGTCCTATTGTACGTGAAACTGCCTGGTAAGCATGAGGATTGACCTGTCCCTGTTAACCCCTGGTCAACTCTCCCACCTTCCCTGCTTGGTTAACTCTGCTGTGAACAAACCCGTCCCAAGCCATCACTTGATCCTTTGCTAAATCAAACTACGACACAACACGTTTTCTTTTCTCAGAAGTTTCTGCTATTCAACACAAGGTTGTGTGCCAGCAGTTATCTGGGGCAGGCTGTACCACATCACCACATACTTCTTCACGCAGCGTGGCTCAGCACCTGAAATAGCAGTAGGCCTGCAGAGATTTGACGCGGGGGGGGGGCTGGGGGGTGTAAACTCCACCATCTGCTTCAGATCTGGGACCGGGGTCTCAGAGGGGAGAAGCTGTTTCATTCGGAGGATGAATGCAAGACGGGATAAATAGTATCAACGGTAATTAGGAAATGGCTCATCATTCCTAAGCAATCCGTGAGAAATCACGTTTATTGACTTTTACTGATGAGAGATCAGATGCCAGAGAGGGCTCAATCTCTAGTGTTTCTCTGGAATCTGTAAAGGAAAAGCCCCTACCTCTATTATCTGCCTAATTATGACTGAATGAATGATGAATATATAATATAACAAATGTATTTTTCACATTTCAGCCAGTAGACTTACATTCAGCTCTTTAACAGCCCTTACACTTACGAATCGCAGCTGTTCGGCTACCAGCACATTAAAATCACAGCGTTTCGTAAACATTTTCTAAATGATTAAACATAATCTAAAAGTTATTCATCTTCATTTAGTATACCTTCACAGCAGTACAAATGTGGACATTCTCTTCTTAGACTTGTTATTTAGAACCTGCTTTCAGAACTTACCAGTTCTGCTGTACAAAAGGCCTTTAAACCTACACACTGCCCTGTCTGTCCCCATACGAATCTAACACAGCCTGACATGGGTTATGAAGAAGACCTTAGCAATGAAGTAATGACTTAAACATGCCTCGCAAGTAACTGTACATCCAGAGTAGTTCAACTGTAACAACTGCTCAAAAGTAGAATATCTCAGTAATCACTGTTTTGTTGTGCATGTGTACACAAACAATGCATTCTAGAATGGTTAGCCTGAGGTTGTACTTAACCAACAGTTCTTCTAATACAGTTGTGTGCATGAACAATATGCATTTTGCTGCAGAGGCAAAGTGTAGCTGTTACTATTTAATCACTTGGAACAGAACAGAGGATCGTGACATGCTTGGAATGTTGGACACTGTTGACACCCACCACCCTCCTTTTCTTATCAGCCACTGTCTGCTATGCGTCACTGACTTTAATGTAGTGGCTAACTTCGATGACATCAAAACATCATTGAAGTTCACATCTGAGATTTGTATGGGACAAACATTTGATGTCTGTTACAGTGCACATTCAAATGGACAAAGAACCTTACATGTTGGACATTATTTTGGACGAACCAGGGATATGCTCGCACGTATAACGGACTGGCTTCACATGTTCCAGCAGAAGCACTTTACAAAACTGGGCTCTGTCACACCGATTATAATATCTGACTGTCATGTAAGCGTCTTCCAACACCGGAGGGAGAAATGGAATAGAGATTATCCAGAAACTATCTGGAGAAGTTCCTAAACTACCTTCCTATTGTCACCTTTAATAAGATGTGGGAGATAACCGGTACTTAACATTTTACGACAGCTCTCCTGACAAACATAAACAGAAAATCAATAAATAATGTAATGACACCACAAAACAAACGCACAAATTAGCCACGGGAACTAATTCTACTTCGGTCTGCACAGTCAGAGGGTGAAACAGCATATCTGTTTGTTAGTACAGCTACCGTACCATGCAGCTGGGTGGAGCTGTGAATAACTGTCACCGTTTCTGGGCCCACAGTCGTAATGATACCCCCCCACACACACATACATAATATAAACAACACTCACATACAGGAAATGGTCACGTACAGCTGTTTTTCTGTTGGGTTCACAGTAGTATGGCAAACTCATGTTCCTTCCTGCAGACAGGCTTGTAAGGCCTGATTCAGGCAGCTTTGGTGACTAACCAGTAACCACAATGACTTAGGTAACAAATTGACTTTTGGACATTAAATGATTAGATTCTGCTTTGCCAAAATGCCATGGTTGCTAGGGCAATGTTCCAACAGAATAAAACCGCACAGCAGGCAAGAGAGCATCAATCACAAATGTCAGTGCGGTGGCCTGTAAGGGTCATCGCTTAAATTCCAAACTAAATAGCCGAGGGTTTTAGTGAAGGTTAATGGTGGTAGCAGTAAGCAAGCAGGAACGATATATTTATTCAGCTGCCAAGTAATATCCAGCCTCTTTGTTTGATCTGGGCACCATCCGTGATGGAGCCTTAATCTGTCCATCAAGAGGTGTGTGCATCTATGACTCTGCTAAAGAAGGCGAGTGAGAGAAAGAGAGAAGTCTACATAGTCATTCAATGGCCATTTTTCACTAGTCCACATAACGCGTTTGGAAAATAACAGCATTTCCCCACTGACACTTTTCTTCTGTTGCTGAAAAATGACACCAGGCCAGGAATTTGGGCTGCCTTTGTACTTTAGTTTAAAGGGGATTATTAGAGGATGAGAGCGATAAAGGGATAATAGCTCCATTACCTCTCTGCCTGTCCGGGCAAGTCCCAGGTGTTAAGGCAGTTAGTTTGGGCTAACAACACCGTGAACAAATGCAGTGGTTGCATTTGAAACAGGTAAATGCCATTAAAAGATGAGGGGGTTTCGCCTCAAAACACATGTAACAACACTTGACAAGAGAGACAAGTAAATTCTGTTAAAAGGGGAGGGGTTAACTTTTCGCCTGAAAAACACCTGTAACTACACCCCACACACGGGCCTTTCATCTGCTGCTCTTCAAAAACAGAACGAGGCAACGCCGGTGTGAAACTTGACAATGCACAATGTGAAAGCTGAACCTAAAGAATGGCAGAGGGCTTCTACTGGCCTGAAGAGAGGATTGTTCCGAGAAGACTGAGTGACATGTGAGCATGCTCAGAGGGGGGAAAGAGAGAGCAGCATAAAGGAAAGAGGCCCTCCAATCACTGATATTACACCTGGGTGACATCACAAGACACATGCAGTACAAGAGCAAACAGAAGCGGCCTGCTACACCTGTGTGGACAGGAGTCCATTACATGGCAGGAATGCAGGCCAAACTGTTGACACAGTTTCATTAGGGGGGCGAGATAAATCAACTTGACAGCTCTGTACACTCTCATACATGCTCCTTTATCTCTATTCAGCCCACAACCCTTATACACCTCTCCCATGGGTGTCCACGTCTCCACCTGTCACGTCACCCAACTGGACATGTGGTCACATGGTCAGGAGCTGTGAGGAGCCCATGGTTGGTCATGCGGTTTACCTCTGCTTTGTGTCTCTGAAGTCACTGCCTGTTGATGTGCTCTCCATCTAGTCTCAGCCTCTTCCCTCCAACAGCACTACGTTACCTAGGAGACTGTCTCTAGTCTCAGCCTCTTCCCTCCAACAGCACTACGTTACCTAGGAGACTGTCTCTAGTCTCATCCTCTTCCCTCCAACAGCACTATGTTACCTAGGAGACTGTCTCTAGTCTCAGCCTCTTCCCTCCAACAGCACTATGTTACCTAGGAGACTGTCTCTAGTCTCAACCTCTTCACCAGCACTACTAACATAAGAGACTGTCTCTAGTCTCAGCCTCTTCACCAGCACTTTGTTACCGAGGATACTGTTTCTAGTCTCAGCCTCTTCACCAGCACTACGTCACATAAGAGACTGTCTCTAGTCTCGGCCTCTTCATCAGCACTATGTTACCTAGGAGACTGTCTCTAGTCTCACCCTCTTCATCAGCACTACATCACATAAGAGACTGTCTCTAGTCTCAGCCTCTTCACCAGCACTACGTCACATAAGAGACTGTCTCTAGTTTCAGCCTCTTCACCAGCACTACGTCACATAAGAGACTGTCTCTAGTCTCAGCCTCTTCACCAGCACTGTTACCTAGGAGACTGTCTCTAGTCTCAGCCTCTTCACCAGCACTTTGTTACCTAGGATACTGTTTCTAGTCTCAGCCTCTTCACCAGCACTGTTACCTAGGAGACTGTCTCTAGGCTGAGCCTCTTCACCAGCACTACGTCACATAAGAGACTGTCTCTAGTCTCAGCCTCTTCATCAGCACTATGTTACCTAGGAGACTGTCTCTAGTCTCAGCCTCTTCACCAGCACTTTGTCACATAAGAGACTGTGTGTTTTGTTGTGACATACAGCCGATGTTATCATGGATACGATCATCTCCTGCGGTCAACACAAGGTTACACACCTGGGAAAGAAAACTTCTGATGGGTTCAAAGGGAAAATGAAGAGTGCTCTATCCAGCATACAGGCTGGAGTGTAATGGCGTCAGACTTGCTTTATGGTTTTGTGATTCTGAAGGTGAATGACGTTTGGTGCTACTGTACCAGCTGTTGTCTCAGTAAAGAGAAATGGTGGCTGCTTTTATTATACACCCACTATATGAAGAAGTAATGTTCCTTCAGACTCTTCCGAGAGCATACAAATGTTACATGATGCCTTGCCTAATGATTTGCACCCATTACACTGGCAGAGATACACACCTGGGGCTATGGGATTTTACACTTTAATTTAGTTTACTTGTTGCAACTCTCGTGATCAAAACAAATGCCAGCAGAAAGTTTGGCTAGGTGTTATCTTAATCCATTTATTTATGACTCCAAGAAACGATGAGCAGATGATAGGAAGCAATGATCTTCAAAAAGACGTTAATAGGGTCAGGTTCAAACACTGGCTTTCATAGCACGTTAAAGGAAACAAAACAGAACCAGGTTGAGGGAACCAGAGTACTCCAGTCCAGTCATTGCTGCTTTCATCCAGACTTGTTTTCGAGACACAGCCTGCCTTCTCGCTTCGAGAGATTGACGTCAACTGTGAGGCCATCTGAATAGAAATATCAATTCCAAATGACCCCAGGCGATGTCTCAAATGCCACAGCCTGTGAAGTTATCCACTCACACTTGGTGAAGAATTGTAAAAATACTTTACGAGGAAAAGTAATACCAAAAAAACCCTATAGCATACGCGTAGTGCTAATTTCATGGCAAAAGACGCATTCTGTCACTGAACCCTCCAATCGTATTACACCCCATATCAACCCTCAAGACCATAATATTGATTACAAAAAGTATGTTACTGTAAGATTAACAGCATCAGTAAATAGTAAATTTTCATGTCACAGATGGACATAATTATCTCCACAATAGGCAGGTTATCTGAACCCTGCCCTCCTATAAGTTATAAAGATGGTAGACACAGCAGAAATGCTTATGGCCAAGCAACGAGTGACAGAGAGTAAAGGCTCCAGCCATTCCATCCAGAGTTGTACCACAGTCGCCAAACAGCAAATAAAAACATGTAATTTCACTTGTGTTGTTCACCTCTATGGAGAAATATGTGGTGTTTGGACCTAGACCAGAATATATGATCATGGGATGTAAACCTCTAAGAGAGAAAAGGTCAAAATGGCTGTTCTATTAGTTGGAAAACTGGTTTTGTCTCCACAACTAGAGATGCCTTCCACGGACACTGTAATAATTCTGACGAGTGTATGCCTGCCTATAAGGGGATGAATAGAGAGGAAGGTGAGCCACTCAAAGATGAGGCAAAGGCAAACAGAAACCCAAACTGAGGCCAACAGAGTATTACTGGGACAGCATAAGGTGTTTAAGACAAAAAGCAGTGAGAAAATCAGCGACTTAACCGTAAGTGAATTCTTCTATATCCATTACTGATTGATGCGTAAACCCTAGGGCAATGACTGATGTGTAAAGATATGGCTTTTTGATTTACAGACCTCAAGCGACTTATTGAAGATCTAGACAATTCCCTTTGGATCAGGGCAGACATGGAAGTATGGATGTCCTTGGTCAAGAAACAAATTGTTACCCTAATAGATAGAGTTTAATTAGACGCAAAGGAAAGTTCCAACAGGCCTGCACATGTCAGCACTCCCTCCAAAACAACAATGCCATCTATTCTGTACTGCACAAAAAACCTACTGTTACTTTTCAATCCGCCCAATCATAAATCTAAGGCTTTTGTACTTTTTGCCATCTTGCTTATCCTCTTCAGAATGAAATACATCCTGCAGACCTATCCCTAAATACTGTCCAATCAATACAGTCCAAAGATAAAGTGAAATAGTGTACATTGTGA
Source organism: Forbesichthys papilliferus (assembly GCA_025399855.1). NCBI lineage: Eukaryota > Metazoa > Chordata > Actinopteri > Percopsiformes > Amblyopsidae > Forbesichthys > Forbesichthys papilliferus. Next base: position 6,599 of record JAODOY010002215.1, read on the forward strand.
AGCAGATATTGGAACTCATATCTATTAATGTTGTCCTTCAGAATCGAACAGTGATAAGGCTGAATTAAAAGACTAGGTCAAAAAGATAGAGAAAATAGGCTACTCAGTTGGATCTAGTGTTGTGTGTGCGCAAACAGACTGACACACAATGATCTTCTCTAAAAATACTTTTATAAATCCCTCTGCGTCTAGACACTGGCTGTACATACCACAGAGTGCCTTTGTGTGTGGACTGTAAATATAGGATGCATTGTTGTTTGGTTATAGTAGGGCTAAGCTTGGAGTCTTTGAACATCTTTCTTAGAGATAATAAAAAGTTGTTTTGTGAAGTAAGAATACACAATACACAGTCACATTAACCTTATATAGGACTCAAAGATAGTAATTTGCTGGAGAATCAACTGCAAAGAGAAAAGAAAATCTGGGAGGTACCACAAATAATTATTGACATTTGTAACATAGTCTACTATATCGTTTGAGTCAACATCAAACTGCCATTGATGTGCATAGTTTAATTTTTCCTAATAGTATTTGTCTTAAAGACTAATTTACTGGCCTTGACAATTAAGATACCAGACTAAGATAAACAGCCTAGACAGATCTTTCTTCCTTATTTCCACTCCTCCATTGTGAGGATGGGTTGTAAACTGTGTTAAAAAAGGGCCTCCCACTAACTACTCTGAGGAAACACAGTCCATCTCTACCCAGCTGGCTCTCAGAGTTGTGACAGCTGAAATAATCCACTTGTGAAGATGTCGTTTGCCTCCAGAGAAGTCTGTCCTGACAGGAAGCTAGAGCCAGATAGAAAGTGTTTCAATGGCTCTTCAAATACAGTATCTCTCATATTGATTTTTAGGGTGAAAGGTGATATATGAAAATCATCTTAACTTGCTTTTCCAATAGTGTAGCTCAATGTTAGTCATTTCAGAATATTGATAGATCATTTTCCAGACTAGTCGAGCCTCTTGCATTCAGAGAAACAGAGGCAATTCATTGAATTGCATCTAACGTGGTGTGGCTGTAATCAGTGAACTAAAACATTTCTTCTCCACTACAAAGTACTTAAGAGAAGTTAGGAAACCAACAAATAATATGATAGTCTATGGCCTAAATGGGAAAGGTAAAGTGAAGCACATGTAGTCATGTTTAATTTGACCAAGATATATAATATTATTAATGCTAATAAAAACATTTAGTGCCTTAATGGATCACAATAATGCTGTGTGGATTTTGAATGGCTGTCAAATGGTAAAATGTAGATTCTTATATCATGTCTATCAGAAATGGCATCAGCTTCCTAGATCTGATGGTCCACTGAAGGTTTCAGCCATAACGTCAAATACTGCCCTAACCCACACCCCCATTCAGTTATTTTCAGTGCACTGGAGGACTTCACTTCAGAGACACAGGGGGCAGAGTCACCACTTACTCATGGTCTGCTATGTGGACAGCTGGTCATCCAAGTCAGGGACCTGGACATGGGAAACATGTTTATGTTGGTCTGTCTGTCTCTTTGTTTAACATGTCTCCATACGATGCACATTTCAAAGCTTTGTCACACGTGAATAAACATCCAGTGCCTTGCTCACAGGCACTTGACGCTCAGACGTGCGGTCTCTGTTGGTGAATACCTCTGACCACCACCAGGCCAACGCTACTACATATTCCCATGGGATGTGGCCAGCTGTCAGATGGGGGAATGGTGGGCTACACCAAAGAAGGGCCCAGCATGGTTCAGGGGTTAAGCCTGCTTTTGTGCATGAATTACTTGGTACAGGCTTGGGATTGAGGGCAGATGGGTTAAGATTGGGGGTTAGGGTAATAAAACACAAGATGCAGGCTATGGCTGGAACTGACAGTAGGGAACATAAAGCTATGGTTATGTTGAGGGTGCGAAGGACACTCTTCCCAGACATTATTTTTCAGTACAAGAGTGTTTGTCCTATTCAATATTTGTTTACTTTCAGGCCTTGTTAATAACCCAAAAAGCAAAATAGGAGTCTAAATTCATTCTTGGCTAGTTCACCTAACAGAAACCAACTTGCATGTTACCTCCTACTGGGGAAACAACACTGACTTTTAGCCGAGCCAAACTTCAAAGCAGCAGCATAATCTCAAATCAAAGAGACACAAACATACTGATATGATATAATATGATATGATATGAGGTGAGTTGAATGTCTCAGTACAAAGATTCATCCTTGAGTCTGAGACTCATCATTCCAATATCATGACATGCATGCTTCATAGATGGAATTACACAGTCCCGTTATAACTCTAAGCAAGGATTCTGCTATTACCATTTCCCACCAAACTAAACTGACACATCAAGGCTGAAGTAAATACAAAGAGATGGAAGACCACTAGCTACACTTAAGGACTTAAGTTCCTTGCTCTAAATCTGACACAACATCTGCAATGCTATGTTCCTGCTATAGGAGCCTGGCGTTTAGTTACAGACTGTTTGGGACTGAAAATTGGGACCTACATTACCCACCACATTTTTCTTCCTTAATCCTGAAAGAGGAGATATGACAAACTCCTAAAACATCCCCACCTGATAATGGAATCTTACTGGAAGATAAAAAGAATGTGTGTGTGACTAAACACCATAGAGCCTACATGTTAGGTACACTACGGTTATTCGGTTATAGAGCCCATATCCTAAATGATGACCCCAGTGTACGGTTTATGAACACACAACTGTTCAGGGAAGTATTAGGGGGGTTAAGGTTGAATGTCTGTTTCAAATTGAAGGGCAGACACATGAAAGACTAAGGGGCCTAATTTAACGATCTAAGCGCAAACTGCTAGGCTAATGTGTAAAAAAAAAATAGAGTTATGCTAGTTTAATGGCAAAAATAAATTGTAAAAGTACTAGGCAACAGCAAGATTTCACCAAAACTGCTAAAATATGTTGATATAGGCTACATACGCTAAAACTATTTCACAATGTACTATTTTTTGTTTAATCGTTTGCATGTGCGCTCATGCGCATCTCTGTGTGTGTAACAAGAAGAGTGTATGCGTTAGCCATATGCCATAGGCAATACTGTTGTGCCACGCCATTAACTTTAGACCAGGTTTACCTTTCCGCTGCCTCATGTGCCAACAATGCACTACTAGACCACACCTCATGTTTAGACCAACACACCCACAGGCACTCAAATTATAGCAAGATTCATTTGCTATTTAAAAAACATGGGTGCTGGACAGGAAAATGACAACTGTGTTGGTCTGAACCTAGCAAAGACACTTGTTTGCCGCTTTGCGCCGGGTGTAATATAGGGCCGTGTACCTTAAGGTCATATATTATTATTATCGAACTCATTGCAACTGTAGAAAGAACATGAAAGAAATGCGGAGCCCTGTATTTTTATGAAATTGTGAGAAATATGATTGTAACATTTTATAATAAGACCACTTATTACATTAAGGCATTACACCTCACCTGACTTAATTAAAGGAGCTTGATGCCGTACATAGACTAGAGATGGGACAATCCAATTTATTCAGTCCTGATACCGATACAAATACCTACACTGGGTATTGGACGATATAGAGTACTGATCCGATCCCAGTGTTAAATTCCTCATTGTGACTGAGACTGGGAATCATGTTTTGTGTAAGGAACCATCAGGCTTGAACATTGCTTTCCTAACTGTAAAACATAATGCAATATGTGCTATATATGAATATAAAGAAAGATTACAATGTTGTCATTGACATGAGTGGATGGTTTAAATTAAGTTGCAAATAAATGACAGCAAATCTCTATTTTAGGACTGAGATGCATTTAGAAACCTGCTGCTGGTAGTGTGGCATGGGTAGGTTAGACATAGGCTGATGCTTGACAGTAGACCTACGCATGTAAATTAATTTAATTAGATCAGGCTCATAGATAGGTTACAATTGTCCAATTGTCACCGATACGATCCAGCTACTTAAGTCAGTATTGGACCGATTACCAATCTCAGTATCGTAACGGTGCCATGCCTGACAGACCTTTCTTCCTAACCCAGGTTCCATGTAGTAAACTCCTGTAGCAAAAACTATGTAGTAAACTCCAGTTACAGACAGGTTTGAAACCCACCACATCACACAGAGTCCAGGCCCTGACAGGTGAAAGCTGAGCTAAAGAGAATATGGAAATGCACCTTCTTCCCCTACCATAACAGATCACCAGAAATCAACAGGGTGATCTCTATCTCTCTCTATCTCTCTCTCTTTCTCTCTCTCATATAAAGACCTCATTCCCATACAATTACAGTGCAAGTCAATATGGAGGAAGTAACAGAGAGCTCCATCCTGTTATCTCCTGTCTGACTAGCCCTTGGGGGATCTGTAGCTGACAATCCTCTCCCTCTCTCTCTTACTTCCAACAATATGCTTTGACTTTCAGCACCTTCTACTGGAAGTGCGAGATGCAGAGAACCTATTGTATACCTGGTTGACATTGAAATGGGACCCTCCCATAAAAGCTCTTTGAAAAGGTTTCTTCTTATCAAACTACCTTTCTTGGAGAGTTTTTACTCGTCCGACTAACAATCTAAAGTTACAGGGTGCTGTTCAATTTCCTGGGAAATATCCCCTTGTCTCTGTGATTTAAAGACGTATGAGTCACCTTGACTTGTCAGAACTAGACCACTTGAGTCAAATACCAGTTTTGCTTGTAGTCAACAATAATGCATAATTACAAAGTTATTTTGGGATTATCCCATGGGAATAAATAGACATGGCGTGCACAGCAAGAAAGTGAGAAACAAAAGGGAACAAAATACAAGAAGAAAAGTACACTTTCAAAGTCAAGCTTTAGGACACCTCCTGCTGAGCTATTAGCCTGTGGTAGAGGCCAGTGTGTGTGTGTAACAAAGCTGTCCATACACCAGGCCATGTTGACATGCATCACATCCCGCTGACAAGGCATAAACCAGGACAGCTCACAGACCCCTAGGGCAGTCGGGAGAAGTGTTCCCACACCGCCCGATTAGAAAGAAAGATGTGCATGGTCCACACACGGGGTCCGCAATGCATTCATGTTGCGTAATTGACAGGGCAAATGTGCACACACACATGTACTTAGGTACCCATGCACTTCTGCCACTGAAATAGGGTTGGGCTGATATACAATATCGTCCATCGCCGATGGCTAACAGGCATCACGATGTTTTGCAGGCATCGTGATTTAACAAATAAATAAATAATGCAGAACTGTGTTCAGACAACGTTATAAATATTTAGTGAAACACTGAGTAATACGCTGTTTCCGAGGTTCGCCGAATTTCTGTGATAAGGATCACCTTACTTACTTCTCTCCTTCCCCTCTCTCTCTCAAACACGCACACACGCAGATGTAAAATACACTCGTGCCTTGGCTGTATCACAACAGCAAAAGGAAACAACTTTATAATACTGCTCGTGCTCACTCACTTTGCTGTAGAAGACGGTGTCTACCGTGATATGGTTGTTCGCTAGCTGACGACAATGTCTGTCCATCTTTTGCACGAATTATATGAGCAGATGAATAATGCACACCACTTCAGAAGAGTCCTATTTCATTAGGTAGGCTATAAACTTGATTTAGCTACTGATAGACGAAGTGGAACCATTTTCACCGACTACTTTTGCTGATGCGGAGGCCGTTATTAGAGATCAACATGACTAGACCAGACCAGGCCTATGCATA
>JAODOY010002216.1:0-12284 GCA_025399855.1 Forbesichthys papilliferus
TCCCAGGCCAGTGTGGAGATATAATCTCTCCACCTAGTCCTGGGTCTTCCCCGAGGCCTCCTCCCAGCTGGACGTGTGTGGAACACCTCCCAAGGGAGGCGCCCAGGGGGCATCCTTACCAGATGCTCATACCACCTCAACTAGCTTCTTTTGACGCGAAGGAGTAGCGGCTCTACTCCGAGTTCCTCACGGACAGCTGAGCTTCTCACCCTACCTCCTAAGGGAGAAGCCAGCCACCCTCCTGAGAAAACCCATTTTGGCCGCTTGCACCCGTAATCTTGTTCTTTTAGTTGTGACCGAAGCTTCATGACCATAGGTGAGGGTAGGTAGGAAAAATTACCCTGTAGATTGAGAGCTTTGCATTCTGGCTCAGCACTATTTTCTTCACCATGATGCGTTAAAGTGATTGCAATACCGCTCCCGCTGCTCTGATTCTCTGGCCAATCTCCCGCTACAATGTCCCCTCACTCACGAACAAGACCCCGAGGTACTTGAACTCCTTCACTTGGGGTAAGGACTCATGTCCCGTTGAGACAACCTTTCTCAAATAATTTTACATTTGTACATTTGACCATGGACTTATTTGATATGTTTATGCTCTAATTACATTGTCAGCATTATATCAAAATGAATAGGCCTGTCACTATAATTGCTCGACTTATCGTGTAATATATGGACATGACCTCAATACTTTTTCAGACGTCATCAATATTGCCTGTTGTACATGCGTGTTGCTGACATAAGAAAGTTAGCCATGTTGTGCTGCTTCTGTGTTCATGCCTGCTTGATCGCAGGCAGCGACCCGACCCGTGCACGCATGCACACACTCACGCACGCACACACACAGCAACAGGTGAAAAAAGTGTTCCTCTAGGATTTAATAGGTGTTTTTCCAGACGACTGCATAATTCCAGCCATCTGTTTGCAAGAATAAATGTGAAAGTGTGCCCTTCACCTCAAGGTCCAAGATTAATTAATAAATTAATTCCAATTTCATTGCTTGGCTATTGTAATGAACAATTGATGTAATATAACAATAGCGGAACAACATTGTTTACATGATTCTGACAATAATACTGTTTATTGCAATTATTTCTGGGACAATATATTGACAAACATAAATAGTTATAATGTCAGACCTAGATACTCTACATGCAACACAATCTCTGTGCCTGTAGTATTTGATTGCACGATAGTGCCTTTGCATTCGATTGGGAGATCTTTTGCTACTAGTTTCTAGATTAGTTACTAGTTGATATTTAACTAAGGTTTAGCAGGCTTTAGCAGTTTTGTTTTTGCTGGTTGTATATTCAGGGTCAGAGAGCCTTGGAATTCTTAATTCGGTACCTAAATCATAACATGATAACTGCTCTGCCTGCAGATATCTGTCATCTTGCCAGAACCTCGCCAAGCCAAACTTGTCATATTGCAAAAGCCCAGATGTAGGAATTATTTTAATAATTCTATGCATGCCACACCTTTGTGCCCACTAGAGTTGTTGAACATTTGTAATTGAATTGATGACGAGAAATGGCAATTTGTTGACAATTTTACCCTATTGAGTGGAAAGTTGTAATACTGTATATCCCCACTGTGTTAGGAGACAAGCTGCAGATTGGCCTTGAAAATGAAGGAATCAAGTTCCCAGCTAAGAATATATTGCCAATTAGTGCTTTGCTAGCATATTAGTATAAGTATTCTATAAAACGCTTGATTGACTCATCAGATATCTTGCCAGGTTAGAGATAAATTATGTCGTATTATTTTATAGTCCTTGCCAAGTTCTTTAATCACTGTTATACAAAATAGAATCTTATAGAAGCAGTGGCATGCAAATGCTGTCTAGTAAAACAGAACTGTGTATAATAGAGGCTGTGCATGTGTGTGTGTCTATATTCTATCCCGGCATTAAAACCCACTTGATATGCAAACATTTATAGAGTATATTCAAAATCAGGAACAAAACTCCAGGAGAGCACTATCAAATGTTTAATCTGTTCATTATAGCGCGTTATCTCAGTGCAAGTGCCAAACAACAATATTGAACAGTTATGTGTTCATTTTATGTACAAAGTGAACTCTGGCATTCAGAAGCATAGCAGGCCATTGGGTTGGTGGGACGAGACACCAAATTGCAACTGGTGGGGTTTGCAATGTGGACAGGTGTTCTATTTTTGCACAAAGAGACAAATAAACCTCACGGAGTCCAGACCCGTGAGGACGGGGTTAGGCGATGGCACAGACATCCCAACGGCAGAAGAACACAAAAGAATGAATATAATAGACAGATCACATGAGCTCAAACCAGCAAAACATAAGGCACATAAATGATGACCGTTTAGTTTTTCTTCATTTCAGTCATCCACAAAAAAGTCAACAAAGTTAACAAAATTACTGGTATATATATTTATATATCTAAAGTGCATTATGGTACAAAAATATAGAAGGTCAGCAGCACCTTGATACATTTACAAAATAAATACACCATTCAAACAAAATAAATTACCGCAAATCTGACATTTATAATTGAAATTGATAAAACAAACAAGCAAGAATTAACAATGATTAAAATCTGTTTCCCCACACAGCATCAAATAACGTTTTTATCATTTTTATTGTCATCTTGTTCACTATTTGGCTGTATTGCGAATATTTACACACAATAAATATTTTCCTATTACCTTCCAAACAATCATTATTACAGAAAACTGTAACATGAGTATTTAGGTGTCCACTTGAGCTATCATTATGTTTCTGAAAGACAAGGAGGGGGGGTACATAGGTGAGTTAGTCTTTTTAAGGCTTTTTTTTATGTAGTCATTGTGATACATGATGTATCATATACTTATTAATAAAATAGCCTGTTTGGTCACTGGCTGGAGGCCATAATGGATTTCAAATGAACACGCATGGAAGAGAATCGCTTCTCACCTTCGTCAGAGGCTGACAGTGTTTCAGTGAAGTGGCCGCTTCAGGCCAAAGAGAGACCGCCACTCTCGATGGTAGCCTCTGCCGTGCTCGTCCCCGGCCGCCCACGACACCGACCGCGCCCGCCGCTTCCTCTTCTCGCCCCCCTCGCGCCTCTTCCCGGACCTGCCTTTCTTCTTCTTCTTGCCGGAGGTTTTGAGCGCCCCGTCCTTGTACGTCTGCGACTTGTTGGTCTCCTGGGGCAGGTTGGTGCCTTCTTCTTCCTCATCCAGCCTGAAGCTGACGGGCAGGTTCTTGGTGCCCCCTGGTGGCTTGGAGTGGAGGGTGCTGCCCGTGGTGCTCAGGTGGATGGTCTCGCCCACCACGGGGAGGCTGATGGCCGGCCCGTGGTTAGCCGCCACGCGAGCGGGCAGCTCACCGATGTCGGCCGTGTGCACCTCGTCCAGCAGCTCCTGAAGCCACATGCGTCGCTTGAAGTCCTGCATGGTGCGGCCTTTGTCGTGCATCAGCTGCGCGTGGGTCACCGAGCGCTTCCTACAAGAGGAGGGTGTAAACGGATGAGCCTGTTATTAAAGGTGGAGTCAGTCGTTGTGGAGACGGCTTGTTGATATTTGAAATCTAAATTAAAAAAAACACCGCTCTTCCCTTAGGTGCCATAGGGGGTGCTCCCTAAGAAGCTCGCCCCACACATTGGAAATGCATTGTGAAGGCTAGGATATTGTTGTGGTGTGGTGCGGCCTGCAACACTGTGTTTGTGTTTCCCATTTGCATAGCCAGGGCTACGTAGAAACACCAGATTATTTTTTAAAGGGTATCCAACAGTTTACAATAGCTGACTATTGATATATATTTAATGATACATTATTAATTTAGTGTTGGCCACATACTGTATAGGCCACTGACTCAAGAGATTTTAGGGGTTTGGGTATATTCACTCTTTTCACCAGTAGAGGTCAGTATAAATAAAGGAATCATTTGAGTATTTTTAAAAGGCATATAGTCTAATAAGCATTGAATTGTAAGTGAGATGTATTAAGGCTGCATTCACTTGAGGTTGTATTAAGTTTTCATTGAAAGCAAACTCGTAACAAGCACATTCAGTGCTCCCATGATCCCTCACTCTTGGGCGTTCAATTGTTTTGACTTCGACAACACTGCTTTCATTGTACATTATCCCAAAAAATGTGCCCCTGAATCCACACAATGAAATCATGGGCTATCATCGTGACATGATTAATAGAACCATGCGAGTTAAGCCTTTTCCAGGCTTGTTAAAGTGATACACGAGACCCCACCTTGCCAAAGGGGTTGAGATGAGTTTTCCCTTCACTTGGAAAGTTTTCCTGCTGATAGTCCATTAAATACGGCTGACTATCGCCGTGGCATTTGCGCTGTGCTGAGGAAAACCTTAAGCCTGTCACTTTTTATTAAAATCTACTAACGCTCCAATTTGTGGTGGTCAGATGTGCCATGGGTGTAACTGTCTCCTAGAAATGCTACAATCCTATTAGTTGGAGCCCATGAGCAACAGCAGACAGGCAATATCGTACCGATGTTAGTTCATAACTAATATTCAGTCTAATAAATATCGAGCCTATAGCGTACATAGACACAACGTATCCACCAAAAAGGACACACAGTCCCTGCTCGCATGCTGTAGGCCTATGCCTGATTCTGACCAGATGAGATTGGGCCCCTGCTACGGACTTCAACACAACCTGTTATCTTTTCTGATAACCTACTGTATTTTCATTGCTGTGGTGTCCCATTACCCAGGCCTTATTTCTTATGAAAATAGACAAGGAAAAGGGCATGGCTCTTTGGTGCTTCGTGCACGGGAACAAGGGCACACTCTGACTGGACAACTTTGCCAGTCAATTCAGACTCTCTGGTTAGCTAGGATGTCAGCTTTGGGTGGGTGTTTGAATCCATGTTGCTTTTTCTAAACAGGCGGTGTAAGCAAGGGCATTGTTTAATTTTAAGAGGGGGTATTAATACAGCATCCAATTGGTGCAGGGCTTCCAGGGCTATTACCCTCTGAAGGGAAACAAATACATAAATAAAATTCAACAAAAATTTTGATTCGATGATGAGCATTTGTATGACGAACTGTGTTAGTTCCACCTAGGATAAAATGCTGTCTAGGCCCAATTTGATAAGCAGAGGTAAACATTTGAAAAGTAATAATTGTAGGTCTACTCATGTTAGCGCTATGGCTGGAATACCAGTGTGGCAGCTAGCTGTAAACAGGTTTTGCAGTTCACTTGACCATGTCTGTGCCGCAATTGTCATGGTTTGGCGGTAATGTAATTTAGTGAAGAAGTGCTGACTGTGCACACCCACACATCCAAATCGTAAAGCAATGCGTTTTTAATGACCGATGACACAAATACAGGATTTCAGCCACTGTAGCCAAACATTTTTGCATGTGCTGCAACATCGCCCAGACACTAAAAACGCTTACAGTTTTTGCAAATGTTATGCCTTGCATGTGGAGTTGGGCCAGCTGAATCTCTTATCCATAGCGAAAATTAATGCATTTTTTAAATACGGGTCAATTTTACCCTGTGGCGGTTACAGGTGGACTAGATTTAAAAAAAAAATCTTGATTAATCTTGATTGTAACAATTGTGCAACACACTTTTAGGAAAAGTCAAATAACCTATTTTTAAGTGTATTAAAACATTTATGTTAAATGAATAAACCCCTTCACTTCCTAGTATATGTTTAGTGAGTGAGAAAGGGCATTGTTGTGCACACAAACTGGGACATAATGTATTTTGTACTTAAAAAAAGACAAGCACAACAACATACTGTATGTAATTACTCTTAATGTCGTAGTACTTAGTATCCAGCCGAAACAGCCAGTATTTTCCTCCCGAATGAAACCGTATCCTGGACAACATAGATTTGCCTCCCATACAGAGGAAGAGCTCAACAGCGACTTTGTTTATACGCATACAGATATTTCCTGCAATTCTCCGGCCTTAACGGAATCACTGGCAGCGCGCTGATCTCGGCCCGTCTGTTTTCCACCTTCTTTAATAAGCCCACATCAAACGGCGGCGAAAGGGGAGAAGAAACGCGTGGGGAGGAAAGAGCGCGAGGGGGCTCGATACATCCTGACGTGGCAGCTGTCCAACACTGCACTTTTTCTTTGGCCTACCTGATGTTAATTGTTTCTCTGTGTGAGGGAGTGTTGGTGGGGCTTGTGGGAGGGGAGGGGGGGGTAGAGAATGAAAGGAGGAGTGTGCTCGTGTATCCCCCCCCCCAGAAACACCAGGGCATGTCATATTCCCCCGCCTGTTGCGCTGAACCTCGGGCCCAGCGCTGGCTCACGTTCAAATGAAACAAGGGTCTGCCTCCTAGGGCTCGGTGGTGCCCGGCCAGAACATCGATTGCTGTGGGGGGGCTCTACACTGTTTTTAAGGGTGTTTTCTCGTCTAGCATCTGTTGTATGAAGACTAAACAGAGCCAAGGTGTGTTTGACACTAAACCAAATTAAAGTTGACCCACTGTGTACAATAATAAAATAAAAACCACACATAATTTGTCAAGACTAGATGTCCGTCATCACCAGTGACCCTTCGAATACAAACCTTTCAGCTGCTGCTGATTTTACAGCCGCCTCATCGCGGCCGTGTTTTTCTTTCTACTCCGGTGGCATTTACTTGATCCCGAAATCCTATTAAGTGCATATCACACAACGGGTGTACCTCCATTTCCCCTGACACAAGCATAATGGGCCGCACACACTGTGCAGAGCTCTGGCCCGCATACCGTCTCCTCCGCTGTACCGAACTGCTGGGCCCACTTAATGCTGTAATTCTCCCTGGCTCCGTGTGACCGTGCATTGCTGGGATGGCACTCCAAGGTATGGTTTCAATACATTTCTGAAGACGTGGTTTCAATAAGGTTTTGAAGACACCCCTCTCCCCCCCCCCCCCCCCCCCCGGAGTAATTTTAACACTGCCGTTGCCAAATATGTTTCAGATGTGGTCTCTCTCACGCAGCATGTCTCAAAAACACACTTGTTTATTGGGGACGCAACATTAGGCTAAATAAAAAGGCTTCACAGATCACGTCACAACCGTCGGTCCAAAATGTTGGCCGGTCATCCACCATCCGCTCGTTAATGACTATCGCGCTGCTTCGTTAAAACCCGATTCACCCAAAGTGTATCACTGGCAGGGAAGGCACAGCCAGAAGCCATTAAGGGGGGGGTGGGGGTATTATGTTACCAGACAGGGGAAAAGCTCTCAATGCAGCGTTTTGCACTCTGGACCTAAGAAGTTGAAAGAACATTTACACTGCAAGCAATAATATACTTAGGCTAGGTGAAGCAGGTGTTGCTTTGAACCTTGCCTAGCCATACATCAGCATTATTCCCCCTCTCTCTCTCTCTCTTTCTTCCCCCCTCCCTCCCTCCCTCCCTCCCCGGGATGCGCGCGAGCTGCCGCGCACCTCGGAGCCATTGTGAACAAAGCTGGCGTACCACGGGAAGGTGTGAAGGGGTTTGACGCACACAAGGGCACGCTTGTGTTCGGCCAGCGGTGTGAGACCTGTTGCCAGGTCAGGTCGAGAGATGTGCATCTGTCTGGCCGGTCTAAAGGGACCTCTTGACATGCCTAGCGGTATTTAGTTGGAGGGAATGTTGGGGTATAGCAGCGAGGAGGGAGCGGGTGAAAGCTGCTCGTTCTTTTATCACCATGATGGGTTCTTTCCCCTTAGGTAAACTTACAGGTGGGCGAGGGCTGTCAAAACAGTCGCAGGCACGGACACATTTTCCAGGGCTATTACAGTCAACACATTTGCTCACCCACCGGGCAAGGCAGGTAAACCCATGAATTAAAATAACAAACAATTGAAACTTGCTTCTTTCCTTTTTAAAATATCAACAGAGAGTAATGAATTCCATTGGTTTGCGTTACTTTTATTTTGTTGCCGACTGAGGGTTTTTTAATGTCAGTGCAGCTGCATCTGTAGCGAACATTTCTTTTGAGGAGATAAAGGGGGGAAACTTGTGGACTTACATTCTGTTGCTCAAGGCGTCAACGGGCCTCCCGTTGTGTGGGACGGGGGAGCACAGCAAGAACAGAGCGAAGCACCACTGCTGAAGCACACAGCGTGAACAGAACATCTTGGAAGTGGGTTTCTGCGAAGGGAAACATTCACAGAATTCAACAACTGCCTCGGACGCACTTCTGCGCTTTTTTTAGTTAGTATTCGGTGTTGAGGCTAAACTTCAGTGTGTTGCTTACAGCTGCAGTGATATCAAATATTCTCCAGTTAAAGAGCATCAAAATAGACATTTTCTCTGTATGACAAATGCAGACAGACTGAGTAAGTATTTATTTGAGGCAGTTGAAGTGATTAGCATATCCTGCCTCATGCTATTCCCTTGCAGACAGCGGCACTAATGCCAGGACAGACTGGATGACTACAGCCTTTATTGGAGTGAAACCAGTCCAGCATGTTTCGGAGCGAACAAACCGGGTTTCACTGAGCCCAATTTGCCACAACAAAACCGAAATTAAAACCAGCAAGCCATTAAAATACATGCTAAATGAATGAATAAATAAATAAATAAATAAATAAATAAAAGAACCAAACTTACTTTCCCAAAAGCAGTGTCTGTTGTCAACCAACGAAAAAAAAATGATGTAGTCAATCCTCTCCCAGTTCCCAGTCTGCAACAAACAATAAAAAAAAATGTCTAGGTCAATCCAGGTGATTAAAGCAACAAGAATGTAGAGAACTGGAAGACACCATTCCCCCACACACAAATAAGAAACAAATCCAAAAGTTCTCTGTTTCTTTTCTTTTTTGTGTTCAGTCGACTTACTTCACACAGTTTTCTTCCGACGGTGTGCAAAGTAACACTAAAGGCAAAGTGCTGTAAACCGATCCCGAGAAGTGGGTCGGGGGGGGCGCTCAATGAGCTACAGTCCCACCAGGTGTGCGTCTGCCCACGGCCGTTCTCGGACTGCGGCTGACCTGGAGCCTGTTATTGGAGAGACCTAACGGCTGCGGGACCCACTGTGGCTGAAGCGATGGCAGTGATGGGAACATTTGCTGCATGTCTGTCTGCCTGTCTGCCTGTGCAGGTTAGAGGCAAGGAAGGGGGAGGACTTCTTATGGGAGAGAGGCAGGGCCCTGACACAGCCCCTGCCCTCTCTCTCTCTCTCTCTCTCTCTCTCTCTCTCTCTCTCTCTCTCATAAGGAGCAATCACAGCTTGTGTGTGTGTTCTGTAGTGAGGGGCATGATAGCACAGTACAAAAGTATAACAGCAGAGGGTGGGGACTCGGGAGAAAGGTTAAGAAGTTTGAAGGGAACAGCCTTTGGTGTCAGGAAGGTGGCGCCCAAGCAACGTCTAGAGTGGGTTTCTCACACACCCACAGTGCTAAAGATCAGGGGGCATAGGACTCATGTGTGTGTGAGGTTGTATGTGTTGAACCTACTTGTATTGGTCTGAAGGAAGGCACCGCTTGACACCCTAACAAATAACTTGTGGGACGTTTACAGCATTCTACACACCCCACAGGGGGAGAGGCGAGCCGATCGGGCCCAGAGTTTACTAGCAAAACACTATTGGCTATACCTTTTACCCCCGCTTTGAACAATGACACGTTAAGATGGCGCGTTTGGTCGAAAATGATTTCTGTTGATTTGTTTCACAGATGCTTTGAGTTTTTTGTGTGTGTTTGAGTGTATGTGGCATAACTGTATCTGATCTGGAGTGACAGGCTGGAGAAGTGCATTTCACACACGTGCACGCACGCACACACACACACACACACACTGGCTGCGTTATCACTCTGGGCCACAGTCCGCCTTTACCCTCCAACAGTGTCGCTCACAGGCCACTGACACTGGACATCAGTCTGTGCGTGAGTTGGCTGCTGTTAAAAGTGCATGTCACTCAAAACCCTATTGGAGGCTCTCCGGCCTCCACTGGTCTTAAACAGGGAGGTGTGCTAGCAAGCTAAATGCTACACCGCCGTCAGCACAGCAAGCTAAATGCTACATTGTCAGCAGAGTATGTTCTCCTTATCAAGGCATTTAATGGAAGACTAAATCATTTTTGGGTGGGACGTTCACCATTAAATGAAGAGCCTTTCTTCTTCAGCCAGCTTTGACTTAATGTCTGAAACACATCTGTTCCATCATCAAATCGCGAAGGGTCCCTTTATAATATATGTAATATATACACATATATGTAGCAGCCTGCTATATTATTGGAGTATTTACACGAATAACTTTATTAGTATTTGCAAACCTGTCACATTGTATTACAAAATAATACATTCATACTTTTGTTTTGAACTATATTACATTTTTAAGACTAAATATGTTTGCATTGTGAAAAATAAGCTTGCTGACATTAAGAAGAATTTCTCAACAAATAGTCTATAGTGTCTAAACTACATTATGCTAAATAATCCTAGCATTATTAATACAAACAAGCCAGTTTACATGGTTTCTGATGTGGAATAGGTGAAGTTTTATCGTGTAAATGCCACAATGCTTTCCCAAGTCATTTACAAGTAGATTCGTGTGTATCTGGCCCAGCATGTGTTTTGTGCAGTTCTTTATGCTCTAGATCTGTTTGTAATTGTACATGGCTGCAGCTGGAATACATTGCTGATATTTCAGCATGTCAGTCAAAGCAGGGAAGTGGAATGTGTTTGTTAGACTTATTGCTGTTTGCAGCAATAAGAGGAGAAATAAAGTTCTCACCAGGTGGGAAGAGACTTTTACAACCTGGAGTTGTTGTAAAATAGGGGAGGGAGGGTGGGGGGTGGTAGAGGATGGGGGTGGGAGTGGTGGCAGGGATTGATGGAGTGTGCGGTACTGTTAATTAGTCTGTCTGTATAATGTCTAAATTGCCCCGCCCTTCATCAGCGCTTTATATAAATTCTCTGGAGACACAGAGCGTCAAGAGTAGGCTATGCCAGCCCACAACACGCTTCCAACTGTTTAGTTCACATTATGGATGGCCTCCAAAGATTTTAAATGTCCAGTGTTCCTCTATAGAGGGAAATCCTTGCGTTAAAGTAGCTCACATTCTAAATGAATGCATGTTGATGCAGGTATTTATCAGGGGTTTTCTATGTACAGTATTCTGACTCAAATGTTAGCTTACTGCCAAGTTGACTCAGACCGTGTTTTATGAATTTACTCACTTTTCCCAAACATTTATTGGTGTGTCCTTACTTTGAGCAAAAATAGCAGCTTTGCAGCAAAGGTCGCTGCTTAGCACACAATGGATGTTTTGTATAGGTGAACTTCTAGCAATATATAATTGAATCAGTCAGTGGCAGTTGCCAACATTCATTTACTAATGCGTTGTAGGCCTACTAACAAGCATAAGCCAACTCCTAAACCTAAATTATTTTCATTAAAAGTTATATTTATTTATTTATTTATTTATTTATTTATATGTGACAGATAAGCCTAGAAAATCATGCGAGTATTTTCTCCCCTCTCGTTAGTGGTTTGCACTGAGAATAATTTCCCATTATTACTAGAATGTTTTCACACAGACAGTCGAATGCTGTTTTGCCCATCTACAGGCAGCAGTCACAGTTCCAGTACATCTGAGATGTGCCTGCTATTGTCCACTACTGCTGTTTGCGTGGAAAGAGAAGATCTTCAGTGTTCAAAAGCTGCCCTTACCTGTATATAAACAGGTAAGAAGAAAAAAAAACCTCTTTCCTGGCATGAGTGGGGTCGGAGCCAGGAAAGCTGTTTTAGATTCATAGAAAATTGCTGCGTTTTTGGCAGTGCACAACACACACAAAACAAATGTCCGCTTTTAATCTTTTGCGACTTCATATACCACCCCATTTCCAACCTCTCCCTTTGCAAACAATTCTCCACTCATAGGCACGCACCGCCCCTCATCAGGGGTCCTCAATGTGCCACCCAGTTGTTCCTTAAATTAAGCCTGCCGTCATCCCGGAGCGATGGCTCCCCTTAGGTTAACTTAACTTAAAATAACACCGTACAGGAGTGATGGCTTCTTTATAGGCTACACTCTTGGAATATTTTCTCACGCATGGGAGAGAGGCCTAATAAAACCTAAACGCAATTTGCAAGACGTCAAACAGAGAAGGGTTTTTTTTTTTTTTTTTTTTTTGGGTTGAGTTAAGTGGAGTAGAAGTGCGAAACATGGGAGTCTTAAAACTGGCAGGGGAAGAAGGCGTATGGTCTGATCAATAATTATGGTTGAGCAAAACCCCCAAAAACCAAAGCTCTAGCTCTCTCTCAAGGGTGGCCCCTCTCTCTCTCTCTCTCTCTCTCTCTCTCTCTCTCTCTCTCTCTCTCTCTCTCTCTCTCTCTCTCTCTCTCT
>JAODOY010002217.1:0-12284 GCA_025399855.1 Forbesichthys papilliferus
CTCTCTCTCTCTCTCTCTCTCTCTATATATATATATATATATATATATATATATTCTCTTCACCTTGTCCATTTTCTCCCTCTCTCCATAGGAGTGCTATGGCTGTGCATTGTTGCAGAGTGTCTGTATATTCTCCTGTTGGCCACCGGGGGCATTCTCATGTCTATAGAAGTTTGCCAGATTGGAAATGTCATTGATGGACTCAAGCTCAATGCATTTGCTGCCATATTCACTGTACTATCAGGTAAGACCTTTGTGCTGGAGTTATACATACTGGATCCTATACATGCAGCATATAGTCTTGTCCACCAAACCACTTTTATCCCAGAAGATGTTCTTATTCTAATCCGATTCAGAGTTCCAATCCTCAGTGGTCAATAAAGTTTTGTCATTTGTCATATGCTGGGTTAGTGTAGATTCTTGCCCAGTTATATTTTATTTTCATCAAACAACATCCATAGCCACATTTAAAAGTGTAGTCTACACGCAACTTCGCTGACATAACATGACCCTTGTAGGCCTATGCCTATTTTTTATTTAGTTGATACGTAAATAAGGATCACATTGACGGTTCAAATATCCAAAGAATGGAATAGTGAAGTCTTTTATATGGCTACGATGATTTTGGAATGATTTTGTTTGCGTTTTCTCCACTTTGGTTTGCAAACTTCCCGCTTATTGCTGGAAGATGTCATTTATAATATGTAGTTTGCTCAAGATTTGCATTGCACTGCATTGATCACGTTGTATTAACATAATATTATGCATGCTTTAATGCTGTATTACAGTTTTTTTAACCACTTTGCCCCAAAAAATCACACCTTGTTGAAAATGTTCACAACTCTAGATACGAAAATCTGAACTGATGCAACAAAATGTGCACATTTTCCAATTGCTTAAATACAATAAACATAAACCAATGATCATTTGTTTATTTAACTCAGATCACGCGTTCAATATGACACAACTTCACATCATATATTTACCATTTTAAAATGCAATTGAAACATTATATTTCAGATGACATTCATGTCATTACAATTATTTAACTAACAATTTATAGAACTGCTCGAAATGATAACTGTTGCATTACTCTTACTGTTAATCATTGTATTATGGAAACTGACAAACAATATTCCAGGTTTAGATCATGAAAGTTTCAGGATAAAGAGATCTAATGACACCAATTGCAGTGGAAAATGAACCAACTACAATTACTACTGTAATATTTCATTATTATTGTTCACAGCACAGTACAGTTTCAGACACGGCTTCTATGGTCCCATGTACTGTAACACTTAACATTACTGTATATATGCAGGCCTTTGATGATTCACTTTACGTACTTATTAAGTGTTTAAATTATTGGTATCCACCTACAACACATAGTGAGTGATACTGTAACATGGAACTGACAGGTGATCCATGTCCATGACATGGCAGAGGTCATGACAGAGGTCAAGCAGTAGGAGGAGGAAGATGAAGAT
This sequence comes from Forbesichthys papilliferus, assembly GCA_025399855.1. Classification (NCBI taxonomy): domain Eukaryota; kingdom Metazoa; phylum Chordata; class Actinopteri; order Percopsiformes; family Amblyopsidae; genus Forbesichthys; species Forbesichthys papilliferus. The sequence goes on from JAODOY010002217.1 coordinate 1,488, forward strand.
GATATGGCGGTCAAAGGAATTGTAGGGGACAAGCAGCCCTTCTGAGAGGTGGTTGTGGGGCCTCGTCATGCTGTATAAGGGCTTATGCCATGGAAGAAACATACAGTGTCAGGCCTGGATTCACATACCAAGATGCTACATTAACATTTGGCTAATGACAACAACTATTGTAATGTGGCAGAAGCTGTGGCTACATACTGTAAATTACAAGACAGAGTTGGTTGAAATATAGAAGTACAGTAATCAATACTTGTGCTTTTTACAGTAAGCCAGGTGAGGAAATGCAGTTGATGCTTTGCTGCTGTAGTTTCTTTTTTTTTTAAGGTAATTATTTTTGCTTTGATTGCGGAAAAAAAAGTATTGTATTTCATAAATATTATTGTATTCAATGATTCCAATGTCTCTGTTAATAGTTTTTGCTCTACTAGTCATGTTTACATTGATGTACAGTATTTGTTGATGTTTAGTACTATAATGAAACCTGTATCACATACAGTATTTTGCACTACAATATTTAATGATTGTACGTACAGCTACACAATGACACCAAGGTTGTGAATTTTGGGGTAAAGTGGTTAAAAAAAACAAAAAACTGTATGGCATTCTTCATTTTACGACAACAATTCAGGCGAGCAACACATTATGAATAGGCTACGTTTGTTGATCACTTGATCAAATGGTGGGACAATGGGTAGGGGTAAACATCTATTTTTAATTATGATTTAGCACAAAGTTTAAAACATAGTTGTTTTTAACTGGGCAAGGCCCACTGGCAGCATCTGGCGCCAGGGTTTACACCACGCCTCTATTTCTTGAGCATCAAAGCCATAAACATGCATTGAATCGCTGTGAATTGTTCAGCTTCTTTAGTCTTTACATCTAGAACGTTGTTAAAAGTGCATTCCTTGACGCTCTGCCAAACATCGCCACCGAAGACTTTGGCCTTAAGCCCTTTTGCTGTTGGGGAGCTATAAAGTGTGATTGATGGTTTGATTAGAAGGAGTGTGTCTACTGTAAATAGTGAGGGTCATCTTTGCATAATCAACCCAGTCTGACCCTGATGTACCCATAAAGATAAATTATTTATTATTTTTTACTATGTAAGGTTCTGTAGCAGCAATGTGCCAATCCCCATCCAGGCCAGCTGTAGCCTCACAGCCTGTCAGTCAGTTTGTGTTTTTCCCCTTGGAGGTGGAATTAACAGTGACCTGCTTTCTAATCCGCTGTGTGTGAAAACGATTCAGCACTGAAAGAATGTATTTTCAACAGTAATGACTTGTTGGTGATTATTGAACTGACTGGATGGCACACATTCAGAAAATGTCTGCAAAAAACACTTGCTTGGATAAATGTGTCAGAGAGATTGTCAATAATATTCTATATTCTATTCTATAATAAAATATAATATTATATGTGATAAGCTTTAGCTCGGCTGTGGGGACATCGGCTTCAACATATCATGTGACATGTAACTTTAATAAGAATTTATTACACACCTAAAATGGTCTGCTACCTGGTCTTATCAGGGTGGTTTTGTTCTTCCCATAAAATGTATAAAACAACATAGAGCACATTAAACATGTTACTGTTTTAATGTCTTGAATAGATTAGAGGGAGGCTCTTCCCTTTATGAGCTCCAGAGGAGCCGTGGAGGCAGTTTTTATTAATGCCATGCATCACTGGAGGTATGAAGAAAGAAAACTTCAGAAATGATGACAGATTGACTAGAGGAGTGTGGGAGTTGTGGGTGTTTGGTCAGTGCCCTGCGCTCAACCTCTTTGTTTTTAATAGATTTCCTGTGCGGGTAATTAATTTTAGCATTGACGTATAAACTTTTCCTTGACTTTGCTACAGCCACTGCAAGGGGCAAGCAGTCCTTAGAGAAACTTTGTATTTTTTTACCCAACTGAACTTAAAGTTTAGCAGCAGCGAGGGATAGTGGGCTGTGCTGAATGTGGATGTAATAAGCACATTAGTCGTAGCCTCTATGCATGTGAAGCCAGAGGGCACCACTGCAGGCTGCATCATATTGGAGTTCCCTCCACACTGTATTTTGTATGCATTAACATTGTTAAACTTTCATTACACACTGTAAAAACATATAAAATGTCAAACAATGAAAGACATTGGGGATTCAATGCAGTAGTCCATGACAATTCTTTTTTTATGCAATAACCCTGCCTCTCTGCGAAGACTTGCATTTCCACATTGATGAACATTCCCAGTCTTGGATACAGGATTTGTTATGCTTCTGCTAACAAAAGCTGTCTTTGATTTGCATAATATCAGGGAATAAACATGAGATTCGATACAGATGAAATGTGGATCTTTTTTTGAATGTAAAATGCTACAATTTCTGCGGGATGGTGAATTTCTAGTGTGTCACCATTGACATTTGTCTTGTTATTTAGTCACAATAATAACAAGTCAACAGTAGCAAGTCAAAGGGAGCACTATAGGTGAATGGGAAAAGAGAAAGTCAAGTCAGAAGCTCTTTTAGAGGAATATAAAGAAAGACAGAAGAGTTGTAAATTCAGCTGGGTCATTTACCAATGACCAAAACTGGCATGTTTTGCTCTTGACACTTCTGCGGTCACAGTCGGTTGCGACGTGTGCTCTGCGACAGCCTCTCTCTCTCACACTCACTAAATTGCTTTCCTCTCTTTTACTAATGCGTTTTAGCTTGCCTGTGTCTTTATCTTCCAAAACAACACAAATGCACACACAATCACATGCAGGCAGTTGTTATGATGGGTGAAGGGCAATTTCAGCCAGAGGGTCATAGAGCCATTGTTTGTAGACAGTTGCATTTCTCTCGAAACATGATTAGACTAAATGTATTTCCTAATGCAGTCAACAGTGTTATCGAGATCTAGTTTATGCTTGTTCTGCTGATGCTTTGTATCAAATGCAAGTTGTAGACTTCCATTGATGTTTTTCATGTATTCAAAATGCATTTTCTCTCTCCTCCCTAAACATGGCTACAGCAGCCATTTTTATCCAGGTTTGGGGAAAGATAAAGCTGTGCAGGCCAAATCTCTGCTTTGTGTGTCAATTAGAATGGTCACGAAAGCTGCACACAAGGGGGGGGTTGCATTAACATTAAGAAGGGCTCTCAGGCAGCACGTATTTGACTTTTACCATCCATGTTCTGGTCTCTTCTCTGGGTGCTTGTGCAAAGGTTTGGCCATGCTATCTTCCAATCCAATGTGTTTTTTTATTTATAACCTACCTAACCTTTAGAGTAAAACTATAAATATAAAATCAGAATTTAGAACATGAACATGACATATATTTTAGAACAATATTAGTGACATTCACTGCTTTTCTTCTCTTTAACTGTGTTGTAACATTGCCATCAAGTGGTGAGAAACAGAAGTGGTTCACTGTTCATTTGTCCTCAGAGCATTCCAGCATAATCACGGTTGGTTAATCAATATATGTTCTGTCTGTCAGGACTATTGGGTATGGTAGCTCATATGATGTACACCACAGCCTTTCAGCTTACTGTAAGTCTGGGTCCAGAAGACTGGAAACCACAGACGTGGGACTACAGCTGGTCTTACATGTGAGTAAAAGTGTGATGACGTTTTTAATCATTGTTAAAAAGCTATATTCAATCCACTTTTTAAAACTCTTCACACAGTTGTCTTTATCAATATACAGTCCAACTAAATCACAATGTATCAAAATCAACTAATGCTATCGCAACATCAGCACTAGTTTTCTTGGGGGAAACAGGAACACGTTCTCACTCATACTCACAAATATCTAAAAGACAACAGAACAACATAGACAATTGTTCTAATAAACAGTAACTGCACCCTAAATTGTGTTTTTTGAGCTGTAAACTAAATAATAGTCTTCTTGCACTGTGATGAGACACATTAGTGAACAGCATTCTCTTTTTTATAAAAAGCTGCATTTTATGGTCTGAGAATCGCTGCAGGACCTGGCAGGCTTCCAACTGTACTTCTCGTCCGCTTGTGCATCATCAACTTCCAATGTTAATGTTAACGAGGCCCCCCTCTCAGTCGGAATACAGTACATGTATTGTTTGTGTTTCTGTCATTTAGCTTGGCGTGGAGCTCCTTTACGGCCTGCATGGCATCTTCAGTCACCACCATCAACCGCTACACCAAGACCATCCTGGAGTTCAAGCACAAGCGCAGGAACATGGAGAAGAACTTGAAGATTAAGCAGAAGATGCTGGAGTTGGACTCTCCGGAGCAGGTGTGGGACATGTACATCAGCTCCGTTCCCAGCACAGCTGAGGAGCTGCTGGACCTATCGTCCAACGGACGCAAGCTCTCCAACACCTCCATCTTCCTGGACCTCAACGACCTTCCAGACTCCCAGGTAGAGGAGTACTGTTAAGGGCTGTGTGGTGAACCTTGGGGTAGACCTGGGAGGTCCATCTCCACCTCCCATTGCCCCGACAATAAAACCAAGAGTGATTGGCTTTCTTGCCCTCCTCAAGCTGTGACTCACAAACCCCTAACCCTGATATGATTTATATGAACGGTGCTGTGGAAAGGACAATACACCCCCTCCCCCCACACACACACCCTTCCCCAAGCTGATCCAGTCAGTCCTATGAAAGGCACTCTATTTTTGGCCCCCATTCCTACCACAACATTTAACCATTGCGCTCCTGTATCCACGTGTTTTAATGTACATAGGAGGCTCGCTGACTGTCAGGCAACTTGAATAGCTATGACTTAGCTAGCATATCGATTATATGTACGTTTTGATTATTAGTTACAAAATTTACAAAACTGTCTTGATGCTGTGTGTGTTTCTATGAGTGTGTGTGGTGAGCAGGCATGGTTGGTTGTGCCAGTTTGTATGTAATGTACCACCCCAATTTGAAATAGTCGGGACATTATAATAAAAATTTGTGATCTGTACATTCCATTACTAACTTATGTCATTTTACCTTGTGAATTTAATTGTTTTGAAGATAATCTAATGACTGCAAAACAATTGCAATTGTGACAATTGTGTTTACACTGTATAATATCATCATATTTATTTGACTTACACTCATTAAATGTGTGGGCACTGAAGACACCTGTTTGTGAAGTATAGAAAGTATAATTCCCTCCCTTTCTTCCATTATTTAGGTCTTCAAGTACACATATCGTACAGGACTTTCGTTCCATATTAGGTGCCTCTTGATGCACTTTCTCAATGAGCGGTTTTCTTGTTCAGAAAGAAGAGAAGAGAAGATACCTGTGTTTTTGTTATACTTGTTTTTCTGTTGTTTTCTGTTACATGTCATTCGATTAAAAACTGTTATTTGCAATCCATGTTCGCGTCTTATCGCAACCTAACACAGTCAATCGGCCAATCAGCTTTTTGTATCGTCCTCTGGAAAATGCAGGCATGTCCCTGGAAAGACCACATCTGTACAGTAGCATATATTGCTCTACAATGTGTATACTCCTGCTGCACTCACACTCACATGCCATACATATGCCATCAAAACTTACATAGCCGTTTATCATGACTGGCAAAGGTGCTAGAGAGACGAGGTGCTAAATGTGCCTGTCTGCAGTCCTGACCTGTTGCTGGTAAAGAAAGTGTTGTGCATCATGAAGCACAACATATGGCAATGAATGCCCTGAACAATTGTGCACTTGAAGACCTAAATATTGAGAGAAAGTGTGTGGAGAGGGGGGGGTTGCTAAGCTTCACAAATGGCTGTCTTCAGTGCCCACATATTTAATAGGTGTAAGTAAAATAAATGTGATTATGTTACACAGTGGTAAACACAACTGCCCCAACATGTTTTGGAGTGTGTTGCAGTCATCAGATACAACTTCACGTAATGTGTTGATGTATTGTTGTATTGTTTGACAGCGTGAATGGAATTTACACATCGCTCATTTTTGGTTTCATTAGCATTTTCCATAATGTCCCTACTTTTTTGAATTGGGGTTGTAAATGATTCAACACACATATTTTTAACTCTCCTGTTGAACATATTTAGGATTCTTTTGATGTTTTATAGTAAACAATACGTATTTAATAATGAACATGAACTGAGAAAGATCATAGGGCTTAACACTATGTTACTGCTGTAAAGGTGGACTGATCCAACATGAGAACATACAGTAGAGCTGGCTACTGTACTGTATCGTAGGGTATACTAGCCTAGTAGCCTGGCATTATATCATACAACATAGAGCAGTTGTTTTTGAGGGTCAAGGTTTATTGTTTATAATGGAGTGCTATCCCTGCAGTGAGTTTAGGCCAATGATGTGTTCTACCTTCAGATGTCTCAAGAAAAACTACACATGAAGGGCGTCTGGTCAGGTCTGATCAGTCATGCTGAGTGCCTTTTGTTTACATGTCTCATCAAACTACATTCTCTGTGCTCACTGTTCAAAATGAAGGTGATGGTTTTCCATAAAGTCCTATAATTATCCATTGCCAAAAAACATCTGATTTAATTCTCCCAATGTAGAGAGGATGAAACAAACTGCTTTTGTCAATTTCTAGGTAGCATTAATTTCATAAGGGGAAATTACTGTGGATATGTAAGAAATGTATTTGACTTGTAGATGGGTACTTCATGTAGAATGAAATAACATAGTATTAATGTATGGAGCAACAGTGACACCAATGGCCTATTTGCAGAAACTTAAAGTGCATTTGAAAATGTATACTTCAGTTTTGTGTAATTATTTATTTATAGTGAATTGTGTTAAGTTATCACTTAATTGTAAATATTGAAACATGGCATTTATGCGTATGCCATTTCACCTAGGCCTATTTATTGTAGCAAGTTTTGTCTTAGTTATTTCCCTCTTACATTTATGTTAAATTATTTGAAACATAAAATATTTAAATGGTAATAAATATGACGAGTTTCCTTTACTTGATGAAAAACAAAATTGAATGACAAAAACATATTAAAATATAATTGTTTAGGTGTGTTTCTTCCTGTTTCTCTCCATTGCTCTCTTTGCACACAAGATGGCACTATATTCACATTTGTTGGCCATAGGCAGTAGTGTTAATGTGCAAGAAAAGCATTACACACAATATCACATTTCAATTGAGGAGAATGTGGAAAAACAGAATTACTTGTCTCAAAAACCAAACTTATTAATGTAACAAATTACTTTTGTAGGCATTAAAGACAAGCTCACATAAAATGTGCCTGCTATTACCATCAAACTATGGCTATTACATGTAAGGTCATCTTCATAATGACCTGAGGGAATAATGGAGCTTACCTTCACAGACAGCATGCTATATATGAACCCTTAAAAGGTTTTTCATCTAAAAGACACAACAGGTCACTGTTGAAACATCACAGGGGTTATTCAACCCTCCGGGCTCAATAACGGCTTTCTGAGAAAAGCAATAAAAACATGTTTTGCTTCAAAATAGTTATTTTAATATTTTATGCTTTCACACTAGTGCAAATACATGCAAACATAAAACAGGAGACCCTGTAAAACAATGAATTCCCAAAAGCTTCAAACATCATGTCAAAAACAGTATACCATGCCTCAACAGCTTTACATATGTTGATATGGTTGTACCCTGCTCCTTCCACTCATGGTAAAGTGGGACAGTGATTTGTAAGTAGCCTAGCATGGTGTCCCACCGTGTCAGTGGCTGCAGCACTTAGAGGCAGGGATCAAAGCCGGTTCCCCTACATCCACATATCCACATTCATTATTCAAGGATACAAAACCACTCAGTCAAATCTGAGCTGTTATAAAGATTTGTCTCTCTTGCGCTTGCACCTCCACTGCTCCGTACATAAAACATGAATCCCCTGTTTTCGGGAATAATGCTTAGTGGGTGACACTCAATATGGCTGTATTGATTGATGAGAGGTGTCTTTATCTCCCGACCTCTGCGATGGCGAACAGGTATAGGAGACGGGATGTTCCGGAGGTATGCAGTCAGGAGCATGAGGATGCATGCATGAGGAATGTGTTTGGAGTTTTTCCCCTCACTATTTTGCAGAAACTGCAATGACAACATATATACGGTTTATACTGCTGACTGGAGACGCTAAACACTTAAGCTACAATACTGAGTTTTACCATTCATATAGCCATTCTGTGTTGTACAATTAGCTCAAACACGTTAGCTAGCTTGTTTTGGTGTGATCGCTATCACTCATACAGTAACACTGCCCACACACAAATGTCCAACCACCAGTGATGCAAAAGGTGATACAGAGAATTAACACACCTTTTCACTGAACATCTATGTGACACATGAGGCGGCATTGTTCTGGAAGGATGTACAGTAAATACTGTATATTGACACTGGGAGTCTGTCAGACATATCCACTTAAATTCTCCATTAGTCATCGCCTAAACAATGCAGGATATTCAGTCCGCAGCAGTGTAAGGCTGTGCCTATCCTATAGCCGCTGATTGCCGGAAGCATGTTTCACAGTCAGTAGGTCACTGCCATCCAAAGTCCTGACCAGCCATGTGATAGAAGCGTTGATTGTGTGGCCTGTAAAACTCCCTCAAGCTCCGGATCACCTCTGGGTCAATAGAGGCATGGGTCCTGCCTTTAGTCTTGCCCAGACAGTGGGGCTTGCTGCTGCCCTCTGGCTTCTTCAGGCAGGGGAAGCCCTTGGTCTTGTTATAGTAGAAGTGCTTGTCCGTGATGATCCTCTGGAGGCCCAGGAAGTCCTGCACCTTCCCAAGCTCGCCAGCTGGGTTGGAGATGAGCCGCTCCCCGCTGACCAGGTGAATCTGGTCCCTGGGGAACCAGGCCAGCCAGCGCTCCAGGTGTTGTGCATAGAGGCCTATCCACAGGGGGCTCCACTGAGAGTCGATCTGACCTATTGGACCAAAAGATCAGACATGAAACCTCATCACCTCTTTATTAAAGGTACAGTAAGTGATTGTAAGCTAAACCATTTGTCAAATTCAGCAAATATCTCCTCGCTGTTCCTGTTCTCTGTACATGCTGAAAAAATATTCTGGTGTTTCTACACAGTCCTGGCTTGGTAAATAGGAACACAAACAATATGCTAGCTTAAATGCTTTTCCAATGTGTGTGTGTGTGTGTGTGTGTGTGTGGGGGGGCGGAGCTAAGGTATTAAAGAGAGAGTATTAAAGAGAGAGTATTAAAGAGAGAGGTGTTTTTGTATTGATTTGAGTTCAAAAATCAGCAAGCCTTCTCCAGAATTACGTATCATAGGTACAATGTAGGTACAATTGTGTTGAAGTGCCCCAAAGAAGCTTTGCACACCATCTCACTGTTAATATGTTTAACACAACCAGAAGGGGAGTTCCATCACCATCATCTTAACCATAACTATCACCATCATCACCATCAGAGCCATAGCAATGGTACCTGTGGTTCTGTTCTTAAAGGCGAGCCTCTCAAACGAAGGTATGTTGGGCGTCTTGGAGATGATCTGCGTGTAGTCGGATATGGCTCGGGTGACGGGGTCACGGACCACCACGATCAGCTTGACGCCTTGAGACATCGCACGGACCCTCTCAGGCGTCTCTGCCGTGACGAAATATCGAGGCGTCTTCTCCATGACGATCTGGCCATCCAGAGCTTTGGGCATCATACTTCTGGAAGCACAGGTAATTAATTTAAATGAACTTAATGTTAATGTGTTTCAGTTGTTGTTGTTGTTATTATTGTGTAGGCACAATGGTACATAATTACTGGTGAAGATACGACTCAATACTTATAATATTATACAGTATACTGTCTAATATGTGGTGTGTATATATATATATATATATAGATATACCTGCTCTTGGGAAGACATTCCTGTCTAATGGCTGCCCTCAAAACAAGACAACACTACATCTTCATTAGATACCACAACAAGATCACACCACCAGCCCATGAGCCTCATCTATGCACTTTTTGTTCTCCTCCCTTACCATGGCAACGGCAGGCCAAGAACTGAGACACATTTAGACATAAATGACACAGGAGGCCCCATGGGAGTGGCAGGTGACTCGGATACATCTGCCAATGCACATGTCTGGCCACATCACACTCACGCAGCTGTGCTTGATGTGGGTATGCGTCATTAGATTATTGATGGCACGTATGATTATAGTGACAGGCTCTTGGCCATTCTAATTGTTTGTTTAAATGTGAAATGTATTTATTGATGAATTAATCATCAGGAAAGTTGGCAATTGAATATAATGGATAATCATGTAGGCTAAATTATATTTAACAATACATTGATCCCAGGTGAGTATAAAACACTAAAATAGTCTTCTAATGTCATGTGAAAATTCACCTTATTTTCAGATCACAAAATAGGTTCATATAAATGTATCTAGCTCTAATCAAGTGAATATACAGTAGTCACTTGACAATAATGTACAGATTGACTACTTATTGTAAATGAGCGGTTCTCGCCTGACAAGAGGGTTGCACGCTATATAACACTTGCTGTGCTGCATAAATAACTCAAACACCATTGTAGATAATGCACAGGCATATGCATTATCCTTAGAAAGTATATAACTTGATCAACATTGTTTTAAAATCCGAAGCTGACCAAGTGATCCAAGGTAAAGCATCTTTACCTTGGATAACTTGTGACTCCCAGTGGTCCCATGACACAGTCGTTTGAAAATCACTTAGCTAAATGGCTTTAAGTGGGTTTTAAAGCAGTACATGCAAACACTGTTTGACCAAGACCTCTTCTAGCATTTACACACACACACACGCACACACACACGCACACGCACACGCACACGCACACGCACACACACACGCACACACACACGCACACACACACGCACACACACACGCACACAC
>JAODOY010002219.1:0-34612 GCA_025399855.1 Forbesichthys papilliferus
AAACTTCATATATTTTTACTATTAACCTTTTAAATGTGCATTTATTTATTAATATATTTTTATATTATTTTTTATTTAATATTTTATAATATTTTTTATTTATTCATACAGTGCTCTGCTTCTAGTGTTTCCTCACAGCAGATTTGAGTGTCATGCTATGTGTGTGTGTGTGTGTGTGTGTGGGGGGGGGGGGGGTCCCCTACCCTGTGTTTCATCTGCCAAGGGGTACTTGACCTCTGCTGTAAGTATTAGGACACACAAGTAAAGCCTGACTTGCAATAGAAATACAACATCCACCACATTTTGTATTATATTGTCTATGCAATATTACAATAATAAATACTTGTCCCATCCGCGTACAGTTATAAGAAGCACATAAAAAGAGCACAGGGGTTAGGCATGCTGCTCAAAGCTGCTTACAAGTAGGTAGATAGACAGTGTTGGGAATTAAACCCACAACCTCTGTGAAGTGGTTATCCTAAACATTATGTGATCCTGTCCCACGCTACAGTATGCCTTTGCCCTGAGTAGAATCGCACTCATTCAAGGACAATGCCATGACAGACATTCATGTGTGTACACACACACACACGAACACAGTGTTTATATTGGCAGTGCACCGTACCCAGTAAGCCTCCGCAGGCGGCTGTAGGCGTTCATGAGAGTGCCTGCCTGAAACTCAAGGTGTGTTTAAGTGTGTGTACATGGAGGCTGGTGTGCTAATTCATGCGGCAGAATTCATTTCCCTAGTCACTGAACCAGGCGGAACTCGAGTCGTGGCTGTCACTCACTGGTATCGACTTGCACATCTGAATGCAGACAATGTTTACGCCTTGAACGTCCACTCTCGTGTGGATTATGTTTATTCCTGCAGGAAGCAATCATAACTGAATCTTGGCTTTGGTCGCCCAGCGTTCCACAAAGTGCGCTTTTCACATCAACCTAGCCCATATTTGACATTTTGAGTCAAGGTTGTGTATTTGAGGGGCGTCAATCCCGCTTAATGCACCGGCCCAGGCTCAAGTCCCTATAAATGTATAGCATTTAAAAACACCCTGAAGCTGTTTGCAATATGAGTGTAAGAAAAACAAATCCTTACAAATAAGGCTGCTAAAATTGCAAATGAAGTCGATTGCCTAACATCGAATTAATTCAACTTTCAAACCAGTCGTGCAAGGTGGAACTTGGTGTTATATAAAAATACGCTTAATGCACTGCCCAGACTCAAGCCACCGTAAATGAATAGCATTTCAAAACACCATGAAGCCATTAGCCATTTTTTTGATCCCCCCGATCCCTCCCTGCAAATAGCTGCCCACTGTCTGGAATCAATAAGAACAGATGGCTTCAGAAACGCCCTTCCTGTCCGGGGCGTGGCAGACAAGTCCCCTGTTCTGTGTAGACCTGTCAGTCTACGGCGTTAAGTCCAAGAGGGATGGAAGCAATGCTGAACAAGAGTGGGCTGCAGACTGAGAATGTACCAGTATGACATGGAAGAACTGACCATGGCACATGGCACTGAGAACGCATGCTTTTCTCAAAATCTCTTTGGTCAGATGTCCATGCATTCTGGTTCACATCGTGCACGTTTGCACTCCTGCGTTGTGGTAAAATCAAATCACACAAACCAACCTGGGACTGTGTAGCACAACATTTCATAATACTAAATATTGAAGATATGTTCAATGAATTTAAGGTAACTATAATCATTTTACAGGCTAATGTTTCAGTGATATACCTGATTTTTGAGCAGCACAGCTCTTTTAGCTGCAGTACCAGTGTTGGCCACCGTACCAACCAGGGAGCAAGCCTCAAACCAGGCACTCCTGGTGGATTTGTACATGCACAGTTCATACATGTGCTTTTTATTTTGTTTTCCCACCATGCCACTCTTATGAAACCATTATCCCTTCTTTCACATACTGCTGTCCTGGTAGTTGTGGGTAGTGTGTGTGTGTGGGGAAGGGAGGCTGTAGCGTGTGTGTGTGTGTGTGTGTGTGTGTGTGTCGGGGAGGGGAGGGGGGGTTGCCTGCAGGGTAGGCATTGCAATTCTTCATGCTGGCAAACCAGAAAAAGCAGACACATGGATAGAGACATACTCACACACACACACACGCACGCACACACGCACGCACGCACACGTACATGCACCGCAACACACAACAGAGCTAAATTAGATATGGTTATGCCCCTGGGAGATCCAGCTCACTGAAGCCCAGATCAGACAACGGTGCGCTGGGAAGTGATAGCCGTGCCGCTGACGGCTGCAGCTGGAGGCGGTGCTGTGTTGGGGGGGGGGGGGGGGGGGTGATTGGGGGGTTGGGGCCACAGCATGATGCCCCCCCCCCCCCTGCCTATATAAATGACCCTGGCCCCTCGGCGTACAGGCAGGCCCGTAAACAAGTGTCTGGAGGATTGATCCTAATGCACTAATGATGCCGCAGCTGCCACAGACCTATCATTCCTCGCCCTCCCTCACGCTTTCCTCTGCAGCCTTTGGAGACGCCCCTACCCCCCCCACACACACACACACACACACACACACACACAATACTGCCCTCCTTCTCTCTCGTTTATCTCGCAGCTTCTTTCTCTCGACGACGAGGCGTTCCCGCCTTCGTCTCCCTCGCCGTATACGGCATTTCGTTTTAGCCTTGTGGGCCGATATGTGCCGCTATGTTATGCCCATGGTGTTTTAATCAGAGCGTCTCTGTCGCAGGGCCCTGGGAATGCTCCGGAAGAAGGGTAAGCTGTTTTTTTGTGTCCAGTCTGGGAATAGGGAAAAGCAACTGGGCACTGGGAGCGTAACTGTACTGCTTCATTAGTCTTCTGAGTGTACATGCAATTTTTGCATCATAACATCATAATATCATAACTTCCAACATCGACCCGAGAAGCTGTTTAATCAGTCAAATGAACTCAGAATACATATAAGGGTTTCCAGGGGGTTTAAAGGATGTACAGTTTCTCAATTACGTCTGGAAGGAAGAAAAAATGGCTCTTCGTTGCTGGCCCTTCAAGGGTCACAGTTAAAATAAGTCTAGAATTGTATCGCTCTTTGTGACCCCCCCCCCCTCTCTATCTCTCTCTCTCTCTGTCGCCACCCCCCTTCCCCCACCTCCTTATTTCACATGTGTTTATGACTCTCTTTCTATATCTGGCATCAGATGACACGTTTTGCACAGCTGTTTTGCTTTGCTTGAAAGATCCACCAAGCCGTCCCTACTCTCTCCACCTGTCGCCTTTCCTCAGATGTCCAATTGTTTTCTGCCTCCAAATGTTTCAGGCTCCTCAAAGGGTCCAGTTTGTCTGGGTGGCGCCTGGAGATGCAGAGGCATTCGCCCGCCCGGGCTCTGGGGGACAATGACCGACAACTGTTGCGAAAACAACTGCCAGTTATGGCATGCAAGGTGTATTCACTTTGATGCGCTGGCAGATGTTGAGTGGCACTTGTTGGAAACTATGTCTCGGTACATGGCTGATGGGCTGACAGACGCCAATGAAAATATTTTTGGTGTTTACATAAAAGAGCAGTTGAAGACAGATATAGAGGACCCCCCTTCCCTTTATGTTATTTCATGTGTTGTCTTTATGGGGTGTAAAGAAGGCAATATAACCCCTACAGTTCAATTTCCTCAACAGCTTATGGGCTAAAGCTGAATGTACTGTACTTTATACCACAATTGCAGACAATGTTGGTTAAAGGTAACAATGCTACAAAGGTCCCTTTGTTTCAGTAGAAACTGTAGCTTAGTTTTCAAAAATATATTGTTTAGTCCAGTAAAAAGGTACTTCTTCCTACAGTTGTCAATTAAGAGCTATTCCTGCTAGATGAAGCAGTAATAATGAAAGCCTGCCATGCTCGTGTGGCCAGAGTGACTTTCTTGTGCATAGTAAAAATGCCAGTCTAGTGCCGCTATGGAAGACCAACGCAACAGCATCCAATGTTCCAATGAAAGGTTCAAGTTTGGGCACATTGGTTTATTTATGTCGGTGTGTGTTTGTATGCAACAAGGGCTAAAGCAAGCCGACCCTCACTGACCTTGTTTAAACAAACCTTCATCGCTCACACTCAAGAGATGTGCAGAACAAATATTGTCCTACTGGTGAATGGAAACTGGACCTGGACAACATGGTGGGAGATTTAATTCATCTGCCAAACATGAAATGAAAATGAAAAAAAAAGAAGGAATAATTAAACATGGACAAATGCCTCAGCAAAGAACTTCATTAAATATGAATTGCTCATTTATAATAATTTGCATCACATATACAATATAAGTCTAATGATTATTTATATATTTTCTGTTGTATTGGAAACATAAATGTTTTGTATGACATATGAACCTTGTATCTTGGCAGGAATATTGATGTCTGATATGTTTAAATGTTTTGAAAACATTAAATCGATAATCCTTTTTATCAGGTTCTATGAGTCAAACAGTACGAATATGTAGTTTTGCCTCAACAGGGCTCAATTCATATAGCAACCTGCCCTGTGTGTACAGTACAGTCCTCTTTACTCAGAGAAATATAACTTGCCCTTTCATCCCCGGTCCCAAACCCATAGGCTACATACTGTACTATTGTTTTCTTTTGTTTTTATCAATGAATGAATGTCTCTAAAATGGGCTATTTTAGTTCTGAGAGGAGCAATGGCAAATACATTGCTAAAATATTTCAATCCATTTTTGCTGAGGAAAAAAACATGTCACAGATCTTAGGTTTCGGGATAATCATATAAAATTGCACAAAACTAGTAAAATCCATCCCTTTGAAAGTAATTACATGCAGCCTAATTCAATATTTGAACAGAAATCTGGGTGACATGGCTGCTTCCTCAATGTTCCCAATAGAAAATATCACTAATGGTTCCCTGTGAACAAAAGTATTTCAATATGGAATACCGGTTTTCAATTCCCTCTACAGCGGTTCTAAATGAAATATTTATCTCTGCATATATACAGGACATTAAAGCCTAAAGCCTTCATACTGCTTTTCAATCTGTTTATGAGGACAAAGGGCTGAGACCAGAGCGGCCTAGCCTGGCTACAAAACATTTTAAATGATGCGCTGGGTTCCCTCATCGCCTCATTGATATCCGTGAGTGATACGGACCAGCAGGAGGTGGAGAGTAGAAAATGGATGCCAGATGAGTTATGTTAAGTATTAAGTTATGTAGATCACATGCCTTCTCAGCTGAGATCTGTGGCCTCCTCGGCCAGGTGAAGTCAGGGGATCCAGCCCTGATACCTCAAACCATTTTCTGATTTCATTACAAACTATCTAAAATGTCAACAGCATGACAGAAAACAGATTAACTTTGCAACAATTGAAAGTAAATTACCTCCAAACATAAATACTTAAAGAGTTTGGCTACTCTGACAAAAACAAGACAAGCACATAATTGACAAGCAACTTTATGATATAAGGGAATATGTTTAAACGAAACACTAGTTCATTAAATATGATTTGGCAAAAGCATTCCCTTATGTCATAAACACACACACACACATCTATGGGGCAGAACAAAGGGTGTTAGGTAAAGCTGCCTTAGGAATGGATGTTATTGGATGGATTTTTTTCATGGGAATCTAGCCAGAAAAGCAAACACACCACTATCGCAAGTAATCATTATTCAAATAAACAAAAACAAAGGTTGATCCCAAAGCTAGCACTACCAATTTGCCGGTAGTGCAACAATATCAATAATGCAATATTGATGTATTATCTTATACATGGCAATCATAAAATCCAGCTAAACCATTTGGATTTTTCCAATATTGTGAGCCTACAGGGAGAGTGATACTCTCCATTAAAAGCCAAGTTTTATAGTGGGTTTAAAACGATATATTATTTTTGCTTATCATATACTATTTATATGTTGTCATTGGTGAAGACAATATATACTGTAAACGCCAGCTTGACTTTCCATACCAACTGTAAGAATGAGTGTTAGCTAGTAGCTCTAGTGTGAACCTGCCATATTTTAATTGAACCAGCCGGAACGCAATATAAAGTAGAGTCAGTGCATTGTCCGCACACGTTTAACAGAGTCTATAATTCATTAGCATGCCGACTTCACACAACTAACTCTTCCAAAGAACATTTTAGTCGATAAGAAAATTAAGATGTATTGGTAATGAAAGGGGGCATGAGGTTCTCCAGCAGACATTTGGAGTTCCCTACTGGTGTGAATGTTGTTCGTTCACCCAGACCACATCAAAGTCTCCCTCTGCTGTAACAGGCAGAGCCCGGGCAACCAACTCCCAGTCAATTTGATATATTAAACAATTATTTAATATGCCACCAAACAAAACGCAATGACACAAAGGCCTTTGTAAATCTCTGCTGCTTCACTAAATTATGTATGACGACATGAATTATTCATGAAGTATAAGTAGAAGAGGAAGGGGATGACGGCGGAATGAGGAGAGAAAAAAATATAGGCCTACTACCGGCAGGAATAAACCAATGGGATGTACAGATAGAAAGGGGGGGGGGGGGGATAGTTGTAAAATCCTCTGGTTGTCTTCGGTTTGGCTTGGCAAATCAGAACGCGCAAGTCAATTCAGACTGAGCAGGCTGTCAGTCATGGGTGAACAGAGGTTTGTTGTGACGGTGACATTATGATGACGGCTTGCATGCATGATGGCTCATCGGGTAGAGCACCATTACGCCATTATAATGTGATTAGCAATTGAATGGAATGTGTTTGTGTTTTGGGAGGGGGGAGGGGAGGGGTTCCATATATTTGTTTTGGTATGGAGGGCATTAGCTAACCTGACATGCCAGCGGAATTGTTGTCACAAGTCCATCTGGGGAGCCGTACATTAAAACTGTGGATGATTTGATAAACCATCTGGTCGTTTCTGCTGCCGGCACACCTAAACCATCTGTATAACTATCATCACAACACTGATTGGAAAGTTCAGTCGCTACTCGGACACATTCAAAATTATTCATAGGCTTTTCAGAATGATTCTCACCGCAAAATTAAACTCGCGAGATCAGGATGGTCTCTCGAGGCTAGGCATTTGTGCCACTGTATCTCCAATCAATTTATTTTGTACTGTATCACAACACTACACCGCATTCGAAATTATTATGCAAATTATATTTTACACATATTTTCCCAAATAGTCGATGCAAATGACATTCAGTATAATTTTCAAGTCATCAACCTTTAGGTATAAAGTTGAATTTCATTGAACAAATCACACTATGAAAACACAAAATACACTGTTTACCAAATTATTATGCACAAAAGAGTGGCAATACATTTTATAGGTTGTAAAGAACAGAAAATGGTAATTTGTTGAACTTGCAGCATTAGGATGTTAACATAGGACCCCTTGATATCACCTTCACAATTTTTGCATCCTTTGGACTCCATTGGAGTTTATGGAGAGTTTCTTCTTGAATTTCTTTGCAGGATGTCAGAATAGCCTCCCAGATCTGTTGTTTTGATGTGAACTGCGTCTCATCCTCATATATCTTTTGCTTGAGGATGCTCCAAAGGTTCTCAACCAGGTTGAAGTCAGGGGAGGATGGGGGCCACACCATGAGTTGTTCTGCCCATAGCAGCCAATGACACAGAAGTATTTTTTTTCTTTGCAGCATGAAATGGTGCATTGTCATGCATGAAGATTATTTTTCTATGGAAGGCATGGTTCTTCTTTTTGTACCATGGAAGAAAGTGGTCAGTCAGAAACTGTATATACTTTGCCGAAGTAATTTGCACACCTTAATGGACCCTAAAGGGGCCTACCAGCACTCTCCCCATGATTCTGGCCCAAAACATGACTCTGCCACCTCCTTTCTGACGTCGCAGCCTTATTGGGACATGGTGGCCTTTCACCAACCATCCACTACTCCGTCCATCTGGACAATCCAGGGCTGCACTCATCAGTAAACAAATGATGTTTGTAAATTAGTCTTCATATATTTCTGGGCACACTGCAATCGTTTCTGCTGGTGAGCTTGTAAGAAAGTATATTAAACCAATTCACATATGCAATAATATATTCAATTAAATGTATAAGAACTGCCATTTTAAGTAGGCTATAGCCAATATGTCCAACAAATAAGGCTGCAGCTGTTTCAGTTGTTTGTGTTTGCTCATGTCCTGAAGAAAACCATTAGCCACGTTGTGAGGATAATACAATTGAAAAGAACGTACACAGGGTTAGTTTGCGGTTGCCCTGCCCTGTCTTATCCTGCGGAGTGAGTCAGGTTCGGTGTTTTGCGATGTGCGGCGATTGTGGCCGGTAATTACGGCTCAACAGGTGCTGCGAGCTGAATGGGTTAGCTGAGCTTTCACTGGCCCGCTGCATCATTGCGACAATGTTTTACATATAGATTGAATTACCAGGACCAGTCTTGCCATATGTAAATTAACATTATGCTAATATGTGCCTTGTGCGTCCCACCAGGCACGACTAGAGATAGACAGATGGGCGTGTGACAAAACCCCAACTTAATGTTACCAGCCACAACATAAAAATACCAATAAAAACCTTATTAGAATGATATGAATAAGGTTTTATTAAACCTATTTCACATGTAACTTTAGACCTGAGCCTCAACAACAGAGAGATACTGACTATTGACTTATTGATTACTTTCCCATCCAAAACCCCATGCAGAGCCAGGAAGACAGAATGGCAGGCATGTAGGCTAAAGCGGGGCTTAGCGTAGGAGAGCGCAGGCAGGGGTCATGACAGAGAACAGGTGCCACCCACAAAGACACCAGACAGCTGAACCAGCGGAGGCTGGCGTGGAATGGCGCCTGAATGGGAGGTGAGAAGACGAGATGAAAGGAGTGGAGTTATTAGCAGACAGAATGAGAGCAAAGCAGGAGAGACTACACGAGGTGTTTTTCTGGGGTCTAACAATGACACCTAAACAGAGAGAGATGAGAGAGCTGTACCACGACACGTGGGAAGAACAAAGAAACACCTTCACCCGGTTCGGTCCGCATAAGGTGTCACATTTTAATTCCAGTGCGAGATGATCCAAGTGGGGGTTACTGTACGGGCAGGTGGAATGGCAAAACTGTCCGGCCCGTGCGCTTCTGGAGAAACAAGACACAAAGTGCAAAAGAAGAGAAAGAAAGACAAACATTTGAGCAGAGAAAAAGTAAGTTTAATTGCGGCGGGCGGATGCCAAGGTCTCGCTAATGAAGGGTGGGCTATAGCGCTATAGAACGGAGCCTTGCGACAGGGGAGCTAAGCCATACAGCGGCCAACACATCCCGGGGCCCCTGCTGTCTGCTATTCTGGGCTGATTGGAGCCCAGCTAAGAGGCGCCTGGCCTGAGTTTTGTGTGCGGCGGTGGAGGGGGTTGAGAGGAGGACACCACAAGAGGGACGGCTGGTGCCAGGAGGGTTGAGGGAATGGGGGGGCTTGCAGGGCTGAGCTTCGCCCTCCCTGGCTTCTCGTATGGGCTGCAGTTCTCGGGCCAGGCTAATTTAAAGCACATCTGTTGCCCCTGACTCCCACCTCACAGCCTAAGGCACCTCCTTCCCTGTTTCCTCCAATACCCTAGAGTCCTATAATCTCCCCATGTCAATGTCTCTCTCTCTCTCTCTCTCTCTCTCTCTCACCCTCCCTCCAACTATCTCTCTGTCTAACAATCTCTAACAACTCCATATTTGTTTTTGCATTAGCCGTTTCTACGATTTCACTCTCTCTATCCTATCTTCAATGTATGTCTGCCAATGATTTCCGATGGTACGCTATCACGCTAAAGCTCGAATTTTACTCACCGCTTTCAGGTGCCTTCTGTTTTATGTCTTGCCAAGCGGCTCGGGCCAAAGATGTCAGAAACATTCCCACAGCACTCAATCAAGCCGCAAGCATGCAGATGTTTAGAGAGACACGTGTCTAGGGCCATAAAGGACACATCACATCAGCCACGAACCTAACATCAAAGTGAGAGGCAAACAAAGAGATCCTACTTTGTTTCTGTGTAATCAGCACTGACAGGATTCCAGCGTTGCAGTAGTCTGAGAGCGTCCCCATGCCGATTGGCAATAACAATGCATTTATCACATTGTGTGCTAATTAATATTCACAGCATTGTTGTCCTTGTTCAAAGCTGCCTAGTGTGATTAGCATGCGGGCGGTTTTGCACTTTAGGTTAGTAATTATTGTAATGCCTCTAATTACACACGTCGACGAAACTTCTTTCGAACGTTCGTTTACACGTTGACCGTTAAGTGAGAGGTCGTGACTTATACTCTGCTGTTTATCTACTGTGTGTTTCTATTTCCTGTGTGTTTTATTACACAAGAAGGGGAAAATAACCTTGTCTCAGTTAGTCTTGGAGAAAATTGACATGAGAACAACAACAAATAAGACCTTACTGTCGTTATTTGCCGTCAACGGTGTGCAAGTGCTTTTTTCTGCAATTGCAATATTTATGGAGATGTGTTTGGAGCTGTGATTGCTGTATGTTTAAACACAGCAACAGGCAAATCGCAATATCCCACTGGACCACAACTCTGCCCTGAAAGCTAAGAGACAATCTTGAACATGTTACCTGAGGTGTTGTTCTGGAGATGTGCATTTCAACTCGGGAGTACAAGGGGATCGCTCAAAGACGAAAGATGAAGTGTGTGTTGGGGGATGAGTACTCCCACGAAGAGGTTAAAGAGTCAGAGGGTCAGAGGGTTCAGATGGAAATTGGGGCCACGGTAGCAGCATTCCTCTTCAGTTGGACGGTGACCTTTGCATGGGCAGGTCAGAAGGTGTCGACGGAAGAACTGGCTGAAGCTGCAGAAATGTGGCTGTCCTGAGGCAGTAGCAGGAGAAAACAGCTACATATACACTAAAGAACAGCTTGAGCCAGTCAACTCTTTCAAAGAGACGCATTAACAGAAACACATGGTTTACAACGCGGCAAATCAATTAGGGCGACATACGGCAGGGCACGCACCAATATGGCTGATGTGAAGGTACTTGTACTTCTAATTCCTCACGTGTGGTATTCACGTGAATAACACGTCCACATCACACCCATTGGGATGGTGCAGAGCATCAGTTCTCAGAGTTCTATTTGGAACCTGAAATGAAACTGTTGGACATTTTTTGCTTTGGCTAGTGATTCACTAAATGGATCAAAATGCATACGCTCCAATCCCCCTCAGCGGATTGCACGTGGCTCTTTGAAGTAAATAACGAACCCTTAAAATGCCTGCTGCGATGCTCAAACGGCCCCTGTGACAGCTTTTTCTGATTGATTTTTCATTTGTCCCGGTTATTTTATTTCAGCTATTTCCGTGTTTAAATGATTAAAGAGTGCTTTTAACTGTGTATTACTGTCGTATTTACCCCCTCCTAAATCACGGTTTATTTTAAAAGGCTGAAGAAAGAAAACAAAAACTGACAGCACCCTGTTCCTATTGTTGTCTGATAAAATGTTTTAATTAAACCTTCGTCATTAGGAAGACGTCAGAGTAATAAGTATGCATAGGACTAACATTCGTTAGCTACTAACAGGTGTCTCATCAAAGCTTAAGCACAATACTAGATATGAAAGGTATGTACCCCTAAAGAAAATAAAAAGCCCTGTTGAAATAATTATGGAAATATTATTATTACAACAAAAGCTGAGGCAAAACAAACATATTAACATCAGCTCATGAAGTGAATACTGAAATCGAAAGGTGCTCAAATAAATATGTATGTGTGTACTGTTTTTCACAAGTGCTTGTCAGTAATTGATAGCAGCATTTGTGCATGTTTATTAATCATATGCTGCGTATTGAGCAGTAATTTATCTGTTAAACCTGATCTCATGTTCGCACAACTGTGTCAGCGGTTTCTATTGGCAGTTTCATATTTTATTACTGTCGAGCTTTTGCAAATAACAATGCAGGAAGATCAAAACCAACAATCAATCACAACCAGATTTTGAGAAGAGAAGAAAAGTGTTTAATCGTTTAACCCACAATCATTGAAAACCAGACTTTTGTCTAT
Organism: Forbesichthys papilliferus; assembly: GCA_025399855.1. Lineage (NCBI taxonomy): Eukaryota > Metazoa > Chordata > Actinopteri > Percopsiformes > Amblyopsidae > Forbesichthys > Forbesichthys papilliferus. Next base: position 11,985 of record JAODOY010002219.1, read on the forward strand.
TGGACAAGTCATTTGTGGGTTTAATGAGCTGACTATGTTGGTGAGAACTTCACCCTCTCTTCCTTAAGCAGTGCCAAACACAGGTGGCTGTAGGCAGCAGCAATGTTCCATTTGGAATAGCACATCTTTCCATGACGCGTTCTACACCACTTCCATGTAAACTGTGGGTTTTCACCTTCCATTCCAAAAAGTGCAATGCAAAAACCACCTGTGTAAAACCCACGAAGAGAGCTCTACCAGAGGAGAAGCTGCTAGAAGGATTAGCTATGTTTGAAGGGAAAACACACAGGCCGAGAAGAGGAAACATCTGTGTCAGAAAGCATGCCCCCCCCCCTCCCCCATGGACCTCGGTGATGAAGTGCCGTTCCAAGTTCCCCGTGCGGTCTCAAACAGGGAGGGTGGCGGGGGTTGTAAGAGCTCCCATCAAGGCTATCGGGTGACCGGTCTTTACGTGAGGTGAAGAAAAGGGACAGAAAGGAGGTTGGGAGTAAGATGGCTGGAAGAAAGCATAAGGGAGAACGGCAGTTGAGAAGGACGGAGGTCAAGAAGGGAGTTGGGAACATAACACATAGAACAAACAGAAAGGAGCTGGCCTCCCGAACTTGATATTAGACTGCTACTGAATGTAGGCCAAGGAAGGAGGTGTCTACAGGGGTGCGGGAGGGAGCTGTGTGAGCCGGGCCATAGACGGCGTGGTGAGCCGGAATGGCAGGCCTGTAGCGGCTCGCGTGCCAAGCATTGCATATATGGAATGTGGAGCCTACTAAAAGAGTCACTGGAGGCTCGGGGGGTAAAACGAGAAGGCCTTTGTGAGCGTAATCGTGGGATCACGTAGCGGAGACATCAGAGACATGACAGAGTCACAATACTGCCGCAGCTGTTGGAGGGAATGGGCTGTGGACGGTGGCCGCAGCCTGCTCGAGGCTCTAGCTGAGCAGTGGGTAGAGCCTCTATAAGGGAGAGCACGCCTCAAGCCACAAATCAACCCCGGTGTCCACTCCCCCGACGGCGACTGTTTATACAACAGCACGGTGTGGTCGCGAGGCCCACTGCTTATGTCTGGTACACCCTCCCTCATGCCAGTCCGACCATATGGAAAGACCATCATTGTCCTCTATGGCAGTGAAGCCCCAGCTGTTTCAAAGTAGAGTGGAGTCACAGCTCCCTCTGTGCAGTCAGATAGATTACTTAGGGGAAGGGCAGAAAACTGGATTCTCAAACAAATATGGAATATAGAATACTGAATCAAATGTGTGACAAGAGTAGCAGGGAAAAATGTGCCTTTCCCCACAAACCTCAACGCACACTGAGAAGATGACAGGGTTGATGGGGGTAAAATAGAGCAAGGACAAAACGGAGGGCAATAAATAATGGCAGTCTATCGTGGTAGTACAAGTAGGGGGGAAATAATACCTTGAGAATAAGTGGTTTCGGTCCCAGGTAGACGCCTCCATCTGGCTCCCAGGAGCCAATGAATTTGTGATGCCTCTTACACACACCTCCGCATGTTGCAAGTATGTGGGGGAAACAGAGCCAATTTCACTGAACACATTACTTAGTCACAAAACGTGACTGTGTTTTGTCTGGGCACACAAACACCAGACCCTATGCTGCTTTTAAAAAACTCAAATTTCCCCCAAACCGCGTTTACGTTACACGTTTAGGTCAATGTGTAACAAAATGCTATCAGAGGTGGCGCGGGGAGATTTGGCACCAAAGTGATTACAGTAATAGTTTATGAAGGCTGCCGTTTCCCCGGAGTCTTCCCATGTCTTGGGAAAGGAGAAAGCCTACTTAATTCTCATTTTACATCATCTCAGTCTCCGATTTACGATTCTGTGGCTGTACAATGCAAAGTTATGTATGCACCTGTTTGTATGAGTGTGTGTGTGTGTGTGCGCGCAGTATGTATGTGCTTGGAATGTATCGTCTGGTCTAAGAAGCTTTCCATCTCGGGGGCGAGCTTTCCTCTCTCTCTCTCTCTCTCTCTCTCTCTCTCTCTCTCTCTTCCCTGCAACACCACAGCCTGGTGAATGTGGCTGTCAGTAGCGATCTGCTTTTCTATGAGGGGCACTCGTGTTTCTTCTTGATACGCCCCCTCCCTGTACTCAAATGTATTCCTCTGTACACCTGTGACTGGGAAGTTGCAAAATCCCCAAGGCTAATGACAGCGCCGCATGCTAGGCAGTGACAGTGACGATGACAGTAAGGGGAACATCACGCCGGGTGGCGGGTGTATGACGCAGCCCGCCCCCCCCCCCTCCCCCAATCATCTGTGGAGGAATGTTAACATTACAATATCCACGTTACTGGATTGGTATGACTCGGAAAAGGGCGAGTATGCGTTTCTATATTAAGGCCGCACTTCACAGGGCCATTCAAATAAACAATAGACGGGGCTGAAATGAAATTGCCTCGGTTCAAACGACTTTCTTGCTTTCTCCCTCCACTGTCCTCCTGCACTACATTCTCCCCCCTGCCCACTGTCTGCTCGCATTGGCGGACCACACCCAGTCCAGAGCCAGACAGGCAGTCTGCCCTGGCTTCTGTGGTTCAAGCTGTCTGACTATATATGGAGATGAAATGGCAGGGTTGGAGACTTCACCCCCTTTGCTAGAGCTTAGCCTAGCGAGAGCCTCAAAACCACCTCAAAACCGCCCGAAACCTTAAAACAGCTCGTTAAAAAAAAAAAAAAAAAAAGGCCACTTCCTATGCGCCGAGATGATTATAGTGCAAAACAATGCGGTGATGCATATTAAACAAGGTTGTTTATCTTCGCTGTTTGTGGCAATAAATAAACCTGCTGATGCTCGTTGTTCTGCTTTCTTCACGCAGACCTCAATGCTGTCGTTTCGTACAACGTAATAGACACATTGATCTTTCTTCATGGCGCTGAAAGATATATCAGATTGTTCCCTCCAAATCAGATCCGTAATGGAGGCGTCCTGGTGTTTTGGGGCATTATTAAGCTAATCAGCTGATCAACTGCGTCAGCATATGCATTCAGTGACTTAAATCCGTTTACAATGATGAATGGCCCTCATTTAGCCCCGCAGCTGGTCCTTCGATGAGTGCTGTCCCTGTGTTTTTGTTCCTCTCTCGTCTGTGCGGGCACAGGGCTGGTTTTCACCAGGCAGCAGTTGGGTAACGCTAGCCTGGCCCCGTCCGACAGCTCACTGCTCCCTGAGATTATAGTCCCTGGTCACTTCAGAGGTCACACAGCCACCCTGGACGACGGGCCAATCCGCCGCCTCATGCTGGGTGGTAGGGCTAGATAAAGTGATGTAGAAGCATGTGACACATGTAGCAGCGACGGTTGGTTAAAGGATGTTCAATAGTTTCAAAATTAACCAGTGGTCTACGCCCAGTAGGAGAAAACAACTGCGAATGTTTTCCCAATGTAGCAAGGCCAGAGCCTATATTCACAACGTGAGTAGGCCTATTGGTTCTGGTTACACCAGGAATGGGAGGTGAGCAAGCATGAAGAGGACGGGGTGGCTAAGATGTGGTGGGAAGCCAGAGATCAATATGACCAGGTTTTCGGTGCCCCTGCAGGGGATACCCTAAGCCTTACCCCAACATCCAGGACCTGCGGGGTGGACCGAACAAACGCCCTCTTCCCCACCGACCAGACCCACCATGTAGCGAATGGCTTAGCTGTCTGTGAAAGATACCCCAGTTCTGAGCTAGAGCGACCGTTGAAGTTATTGCGAAAAATCTAAATTGTCCATTGTGTACGGGGTGCCCCCTCTATGCAAATACCCACCTTTGAAGTCAGAATGAGGAACAAACACGGTCCGGATGTAACAAGGTAAATTGAGGGAAAACTCTCCCAAGCAGGGACATTACAGTGATTTGGAACCCTACTCAAACTCAACAGCAGAAGGTTAACAGACAGGGCTTCTTTTCACAGCATAGTGGCAAATGGCAGGTTGTAAAGGAAATCATTCTGATTCTTATCACGGAGCATAATAGGCATGGAGTCGTCTGTTACATTTGGCTGTTTATCTTTAAATAACGAAGGGCCCGGCAATGGCAATCGCTGGGACTGATTGTGTTTGCACAAAATGCACATGGTCTTCGTCGAGGGCAGAATTGCATTATAAAGCCTCTGACATCTGGATCAGTGGTGCGAATCTGTATCTGTGCCTCCAATTTGAGTAATGGACTACCACACTCGGCCCCAGAATAGCATAGTAGCACTTTGCACAGGGAGAAATAAGACTCATCTGTTTGGCCTGCAAACACAAGAAGCTCACTGAGTGTAATCTGCAAGCAGAGGGCTGTCAAACAAAATATTTAATCAGTTCATGAAGTTCCATTCTTTGAACTAAGATAATTCAGTTAATATCCACCTTTATGGTGACATTGTGAAATTCTGTCAGTTTTCTGTGCCATTGATTTTTGAAACCACAAACTCATATTGAGGTGAGTAGAGCTATTAGAGCTATTAATCAGTGCGGCCGTGTATTTTATTGAGGAGTACTGTACCTTGACATTGAGTAATTCTTTGAACGTTGTTTGATTAAGAGGTCATTGATAACAAGGTGAACTATTAACTATGTAAGAAAGCATTTAGCACATTTATAGCTCTCACCATGTTAATGTGAAAATAAATATTTAAAGAAGTAAAACGGTTAGTGAATTTTAATGACGAGCATTGCTTTATTTTATTTTTTTAACACAATGTGGTCTGCTGCATCAAAGCCAAAATGGTCGCCATATGTCCTTGGTCGGTTGAACGCGCAAAGGGAGTTCCCTTCCACTCACACTGTTCAATAAAAGCTCTTGATGAAGTTCTGGGATCAATGCAGCCACTTAGCTTCTGATCGAATGAGGTGCACTCATCTAGGTCTCTTTTCCCTCGCCTTCTGACATTCTCTAAGCCTCTATCTTTACTCTGTCCCCTGTATTCATCATTCACAATGTGCACATACACTGTAACACTCAAACAACACAGGCAGAAACAGACACTGTGTTTAACATATCTAAAAATAATGCAGTATCCTCCAAACTGCCACAGTCAAGGGCTGTTGGCCAAGTGGCCATGAGACGAAGGCGTCTGTAACTGGGTCCAACGGTTTTTATTCCAGCTCGGCGCTTAACCGCTCATCAGTGTAGCCATTAGGGTGTAAAGCTGTCCCATTGCCACGGTGTTTGAACGGGAGGCACTAATTTGAACGGTATCTCGTAATGCTGCATGACTTGGCAGTCAAAGGCTGGAAATGTCTAACCAGATGAAAACATAAATAGTGTGACAAAAATGCAAACACACTCCCAAGGCATTAGTGTTAAGATTTGATATAATCCATTTCAGATACATAAAATGCATTGGATTTTATAGTGGTTGCTGTATTTGCTTGGATGTTATACATTTAGTTTTTATTCCTCATGTGGACTAAAAAGAAACTGTGTGTGTAGATAATGTGTGTGTGTGTGTTTATATACAGTAGTGTATACTTTTATTTCTCGTTTTTCTCTCCTGCTTCCTCCGCCATCAAACAGAGAGCATTCCACTTAAAACCCAAGGTCAGTGCACAGTCTCAAAGAAATAATGGCATCTTTCAAGGAAGCTAAAAAAAATTGCGTTGTTCTGTTAACAGTGCTGGCATTATATCCCTTTCTTTCATTTCTAAGCTGTATGCTGTACCATTATGTCGTTTATATAAAGGGAAGTAGCAACCACATTTCTGAAAGGTTGCCCAAAGTTGATAGATCTACAAAAGACAATGTCTACAATGTGCTGGCCTTAAACATTTGTCCGCACCCCCCCACCCCCACCCTTCCTCCCCAACACAATAATTCTACGTAAATTTTGTGTGATTTAACCACCCGGCATATTGAAATATATCTTTTTTATTTTAATGTATTTGTGTCTTAGTTTTGTTTTGTTTTTTTTCAGTTACGTTTATAATTGTGGTTTTATTGTAGCTTGAGTTTACCCATGTTCATATGTGAATTCTGTAACATAGCCGTTGTAACACAAGGTAACTATGTTAAACTATTTTTGATATGCTGACTATGGCTGCCTAAAGAAATGTGGGGCGCACATTTTCGTTCGGGGTTTATGTGTAGCACACTGGTAATGTGTATCAACAGATCAATAGCAGTCCATAAAGTATAAAAGTGTAATCTACTTTTTATTTTGTTGTTTTTACCCTGCCACACGCACATGTTCCGCCCACGACACCCATCCCTAATGCCACTTCAAAGCATTTAGGTCTCTTTTCATTAAACTGGATTAAATCCAATTTGACCCAATCTGCAATGCAATAATCTTGTTTATATTTTAATTAAACACCATTGATCTGAAAGCCTCATAGTGAGCCTTGACACCTCCTCGACCTGTTGAGAAGTCCTTCAGGAGCGAGCAACCCCCTCATCGCATCCTCCACCCCAGTCCCGATACGCCTTAGCCCAAGTGGACAAATCCTCTTGACTGAAGGGACAACACTGTAATCTGTGACGGCACGACCTACCATGGCTGGTGTTTTGAACCAAACAGCTCAACCTTATTGATTTTCTGTACATTCCAGTAGCCTTATAGCCCGCAGCCGGTATTCATTTGCCTCTGTCCAGTGCCGTCGCTGTCCCTGGTTGGCATGCAGGGTATGGACACATGCTGGGTGTAAAATTAACTCAGATGATCTAGTACAGTTGTGGCCACTTGCCATTAACACAGATGCAGCTGGCCAAAACACTACACAAGTGCCATTGTTGTGCCATCAGTCAACTAGATTCATACACGAGAGAGCATATTTTAATGTTAAGTGAGGGCTTCCGCAGACAAGGTGTAATATATAGACACACATTCAGAGTGACTGAAAATAAATGTTTTAATAAATGACTGACCAAATGAATGAGTGACTACAATGCATTTTAAACGTAGTTGTGTGACATGGCAGCAGGGGAAAGATATATTAATATGCACTGCAGGTTAAACATTGCCGTGCCAGGATGACAAGGTTTAACAGAGAAATAAAGCAGAAGGGACTATTTACAATTGGCTGAAATGTCTGCCCTGTGATTTGGGACCCCTCATCAATAAACAAAATACGTGCTGCACTGGCTTTAACACACTCCTTTTGTCTTGACACATAGCTTCAAGAGTGCCAAGCGTGCTGGGAGCCTTTCGCTTGAAAGGTATGATCTTACGCCCGTCTCCAGAGAGCAATCTTTTCCTCATCTCACATTCAAAATGTTCCCCTCATCCTGTTCTAGTCTAATAACATCGCACTATGCAGTGTTTTCTGACCTGTGGTTTAAATAACGTCTGCACAATATGCACACAAAATGCAGAAACACGTCGGCCCAATTGAAATAGACCCAGAATTTTCAAGAATTCAAATGACTATTCCATTCCTAATTCTTCACCTCAGAGTGAATGGGGCGTGCGCCAATGAGCAGTTTCCACAGCGGGGAAGCTCTTTAATCCTATTAGCATGCAAGGAGGATGACTGCTTTAATGTTTAGGCCTGGTATTTGATTTTTCTCCTACTGTCACTTTGCTTAATGAAAGTGAGGCTGGACACTCATGCTCATTATTGACAAGTAGCGTCAGACCCTGTTGGAACGGTTTCATGAAGGATAAACTCTTGTTTATTTGATAAGACATATTTGTAAGGCATAGTTTGGCTCACACAGTTGGGAAGTTGGCACACAAAATAGGACCATGCTGTGTGTGTGAGTGTTTGTGTTGGAAAAAATAAACAAGAAAATGAACAAATAAATAAATAATAATAATAAACAAGGAGGGGTTGATCAGCTATCAAAGTACATTAGGATGTACAGTAGGCAATGTTGAACATGTCAGAGCCATACCAGAGCTAGTGACCTGGTATGGATCTAGCAGGGGATTATTGATCTGTCAATCTTAATCAAACTTCAATATGATTTCACCAATGTCTCCACGGTAACTGTCAATCAGCAGCCATGCTAATAAGATTCCTGTAACTTCTCTAACTGTTAGGATATTTGGGGATCACATGCTTTGATGCCTTACAGCAGAATCAAATTACAGCTACAGTGTGTCTACTGTCACACATAACTGCTTGGACTACCGCATAGCAACCTAATATGATACCGTATAGACCAAGTACCATTTGACTTAATTAAACGTCAATTATGATTTATTTCAGCTATACCTTTGCTGCCACTAGCCAAGAACACAACTATTACATTCTGGCATGTGTCTTTCTGCTCAAACCTGATTATCTAGCAATGCTTTCTGAAAATGTCTAACCATTAATAGTTATATAGATCAAAACATCACACGTCTCCTAATGAGGCAGTGGTTGATTGAAGGAGGTCTCTTTTTAAAGCACCATTCCTCACAACAAGGCTGATTTTGAGAGGCCTTTACTAGAACTCTGCGGTCGATCGAACAGGCCATGTTACACCGAGGCAAAGACGTGGAAAACGCTTCCGTCAGAGTGCGGATGAAAAGAGAGTTCCCTGTGCGCCACATGATGGAGAGTGGGAGAGAGATGAAAGACAACCAGAGCTGGTCCTATGGAGAGGTCACCGGTTGGTCCTCTGGCCCCAGCACGGGCTCTTGCCAATGTGATTACCCCTTATTTGCTCCGGGCACAAGCCGAGCTGAGAAGAGAAGAGCGATTAGGGTTAGATGGGCATTCACTGACAGGAACCTGAGATTGCTGTTACGGTACAGGACGGATGTCGGACATGGTATTGTGGCTTCCGAGCAACGCATTTCATATGATGCTACTCAGATTCACCTCTACAATAACGATCCACTGAATGGTGAAGCAAGTCAGAATTAATTATTTTAGCTTTGAATCTGCATGCTACAAAATAACCAAATCATCTGCAGTGCAGAATGACTTGCATTTAGCCACCATAATGTTTTTTTTTATTTTTTTTTATCTTAAAGTATTTTGCTGAACCTGAAGCTTTAAGCGTTCCTAATATCCATGAGTTAACGCCAACGCCGTAGCGGGGAAGGGTGTCAGTCTTATTCTACTTATTTAGAGTTTGGGCAGCTGTCGCCCTGTACGAATGGAAACAGGCTCAGCGTTCTGCGGGAAGGCGTGTGTGTGTGTGGGGGAGGGGGGTTTGTTATGGTTACCGTGGTGCTGCGCTAGATTGCGCGACTGGACTCCATACATTCTGGGTACCTCTAACAAGACCTCCTAATCCCTGTGATGCACACATACTCTTCCTCTGTCAGCTGTTTCCTCCGCTACGCTGACAGCCCCCCCCCCCCACTCTCTCTCTCTCTCTCTCCCTCTCTCTCTCTCTCTCCCCCCCTTAAGGTTATCAGCTTGCCAGCGAGCCACTTGGGTGACCTTTGACCCTGCACATTGACACATTGAGTTTATCTCCTGGGAGGCTGGAGAAGTTCGAAACTGTCTGGATGGGTCCTCCTGATGGCAGAGCTCTCCGACGCCTATGAATGTGTTTGCCCCCCTCTCAGCTCACCTCTCTCAGACACATCCTTCCTGCCCCCCCCCCCCCGCCTCTGCCTCAACCCGACAGTGCAGGTAAACAGATGTTGACATGGAGCTGGCTGAACAAGAAGATGGCGTGAAGGTCGGTGGATGAACACAGTGTGACGCACAGCGGGCACGTGTGTGTGAGTGTGTGTGTGTGTGTGCGTGTGCATGTGTGGTGGGGGATAAAACTAGGATGAAGGTTACTGAATGTCAGGGCCTTATGGCGGGGCGAGAAGGGGGTTGACCGGGAGCTCGTCTGTAATTGGCCGGCCAGCGTGCGCTCTGCAGGGATGAGGCCAGAGGGCCATGTGGCCCGCGTGGCACTGTGTCTCCCGAGATCTTCCCCAAGTTCTCCCACAATGCCACAGGCAGCCCCATCTGCTTCCCTCGGAGCCTCACCCTCATTAAGGAATGGCCGACCGCTGTGGCCACCTCACGAAGCACATCCAAACACCACAGGTCCCAAGGTCCTGCCAGGGTCCTGCCAGGGTCCTGCCAGGGCCCAGTCAGGGTCCTGCCAGGGCCCAGCATGCCACGCAGGGCTGTAGCACTAACCACACTGGCCCAGTAGGGCAGCATCTCCTTCCAAAATAACCCCGGGATGGCTGTCACTGAGCTTGGCTGTCGCACCTTTTTTAACTGTAAAATCCCTAAAAGCCATAGGAAAGTGCGCCAGAATAAGTATATACTTTTAATAAGGGGCTATTGTGAAATTACAAAAAGTGTACATACATTTTCAGTTTGGTGAAAATCTAAGGAATTGGTTGACATAGCAGCTTAGCGGGAAATCCTTTTAAATCCTTCCTTTGTGCATTTCCCTTGTTTAGGACTGTGTTATTTGTTCACGCAATGGTATGAATAGACTTAAATGGCTTCAGAAAAATAAGACAGTGCTTACAATTGAAATAGGCCTTCATTGTAGCTAACACAGAGAAAATGGACCCATCAAAAGACAACAGAACGAGAAATGCTGGTGTAACTGCCCACTTCGTTCTCCATTCTTAGCAATAAGTGTATACACTCCTCAGGCACAAACATAGCTCTTTGGTCCTGGATATGGTGACCATCCATTTCCAGCTGTTTATGTAACTCCCAGAGAACAGGCAAAACAGTACGTGTGCCGGAACGACCTGTTTGGATTTGAAACACGGTGAAGAGACATAGGGACACCGAATGATTAGTTGGTAGAGCAGGAACAATACTTAGTGACAAATCTGATAGCTGGAGGGAACTACATTTAGATGTGTTGAAAATGTCATAGGCTAATTAACATCACTGATTAAACGTGATATTATATTACACTGTCAGAAAAAACAATTACTTTGACACTACAGGTCCAATTTTAACTTAAATAATCACTTGTTTCTTGCACGAAAATGTGTTTCTTCCCCCCCCCCCACCAAAATTGCACTTGTTAATGTATTAAAGACAAATGGGTTTTCTTCATTCACCACATGAATGTGAGAAAAAGTGAGGGAAACGCTCTTCTGCGCCGCGTGCTGAAGGATTGCAGCTCCTCTATCTGTTCTCGCCTCATTCCAACACAGCAGTGTTTGTTCTGTTCCGACTCCTCCGACAGAAAGAACCTTCTAGATGCTAGTCAGGGGAGAGTTTAGACTCCTTCACCCCTAGTGTATCTGTATACTGTAGTAGCAAAGCTGTAATAACTATTGTACAAGCTCCTCTCTCGCGTGAGTGAGCCATGGAGAGAAACAAACAGATTTGAGACAGTAACTTGATGGGGTGAAAGTCTTTTTTATTAGGACGTCTTCTGATCCCTTGTCTATCTTTTTGCTCATCTCCCGTTTCAAATAGTAGTAGGGTTTTACGCAAGGTACTTCTGCAAATCTGTGGCAGCTTGTCACTTCCTAGCTCAAATGCTGAAATAGAAACCACACACTTGATCACAGTGCTGAGAGTTCCATGGTTTTCTTACTTACTTTTAGACATATTTTCTATATTAAATATTCTATATATATATATATTTTCTACATATGTAGTGGATGCTTGATGGGCCATTTCAACCTTTATCTGAGCAGACATTTCAGCGGTTGGTCTTTACCTTAAATGACAACAATGGAACACAAGATATGCCAGACAGTATGTTAAATGTTATATTAACATTTATAACATCACAATAAATGTTAACATTCATTCAAGGCAAACCTTTGGGGAACGGTCCACAGAGAATACGCTACAACATATTTTGGACTGGAGTCCATATACAGTCTGTGAAGACACGTTTACCCCGTTGAGATTTGTTTCAATGGAGCCTTGTGTGACAGACCCGCTTGTTGTGTGTATTGAGCTGAACCACTAAAGGATATGGCCATGTTGAATGCATACACTAATGTACAGTATGTAAATGTTTGCGTGTGCGTCTGTGTGTGTGTATATGTGTGTAGTAAAAGGTAAAGTTGCTTTTATTGTCACATACACATACAGTACATGTTGCAAAATCCATCCTCTGCATTTACACCCCCGCCCTCAAGGGAGCAGTGCTGGTAATAGGTTCACCCTTGTCGCCCAGCGTACGGGAAACCCTGTCGTACTGTAGGTTCCCGCTCATTAAAACATTCCACCACACAGGCGAGCGTATAGCGTGTCCAGCCCGAGGGCTAGCGCACAAAGCCGCTAATGTACTTTTCACGCCCATAAGGCAGACAGGAGCCGAGCACGACCAACCTAGCGTAGGTTTCCTGTACCGTGGGCTGCTCTTCAAAGCGCGTGTGTCCGCGAGCATGTTGAAAATGAAGAGAGAGAGACCACCTGGAGAATCCACGGGGACAGCGGAGTGAAACAATGAAATAAACGGAAAAGGAGAAAGGGAGGAGTTGGGTGCAGAAGTGGACGGAAAGGTACTCTGGCAGTGGCAGGGTAATACGGCCCTGCCTGGCTCGCTGCGGACCTACGCGAGGAAGAGACATCCACCAATGACAAAGATAGCGACCAAAAAAAAAAAAAAAACAGAAGAAAAGCTAAAAAAAAGAGAAAACAACTGCCGCAAAGGACCACCGAGAGGGACGAGGGAGGGTAAACAGGCAGGGGAATGTGAAATATAATTATATATGAAGAAATGTTATTTGGGATTTTTGGCATGTTTTGAACGCATGTCATCTTTACCGCCATCCCATCACGCTGTGACTACCGCATATTTCGCCGCGTGCCGACACGGGCAAACCACGCATTCCCCGTGACAGAGTCTGCGGGGTCTCCTAATGAGCTGCAGACCCTCTGGATGGCACCCAAGCTTACTCTGGAATGCTCGGGAGAAGAAAAGAAGGATTCGGCCAACTCACAAATAAAAAAAACAAATGAAGAAACAAACAACAACAACAACACACAAGTCATGTTCGCTGCATGAACTGGAAGCCGCTGACTTTTCTCCTTTTATTCCTTCGCGGCTTTATTCTGTATGTTTACAGTGCGTTGCCTTTTCCTCCCGTCTTACCGCACAAACCTGCTGTTCTTCGGCGCTCTCTCTAGCATCTTTCTTTCTTATCCCGGCCTTCTCTGTGCATCTTAACAAGCTTGCTAACTCCCACTCTCTGTGTACCAGTGGCGTCCAGTTTATTATTATTATTATTTTTCCCAGGCTAATACATTTGTAAAATAGAGCTGAGCAGCAGCACTACCGCTGCTGTGAGGTAAACGAACGAGCGCTGCGAGGTTTGAGGCCCTGCGACCCTTACCCCCGGCGTAGGGAGCACGCCCACTGCATGCTTCCACATGGCCCGTGCCCAATGTGCACACGCAGCCGCGCGGAGCAATGAGCCAGAGATTCACACCATCACAGAGACTGGCAGCGTGATTGTGGCTCTCTTTTCACCCGGGAAGTGGAGCAGAATGCTGAGGAGTGAAGCCAGAACGACCAAGTAAACGTGCCGTGACACTCGGGGAGGGAGGAGGCGGTTTCTAGGCAATGAAACTGCAACAAATCCAGTTGGTCCATGAGTTAAAAACACACACATGAAAAGGGACTATTATCGAAGAGCTACCGTTCTCCGTTACCAGGCTGACAAAGGCAAAATTGTTGTATTGATATTAGCTGCAGGTTTATGACTTGCTGGGGCAATACGTGGAGGGATAAACAGATAGATTACTGAATCAGACCTGATTGAATCAAAGTCAGTGCTTAAAAAGGCACAGCATTAAGGCTAGTGAGTTCTTAACAAGTCCAGCTGGAGTTTTTCTCACAATCGATCTTTCAGACAAGGTGACAAATGGCAAAAGTAGATCTGACCCAATGACCAGAGGTCTTGCTCAGCTAGCCTAGCATTCCGCCCCATGGCATATACAGCATATTGTAATATCGACTTTGCGCGCCTGTAACCCCGCCCCCTTGGCAGTCCGCCGTGAATCACGTAAGGGGGCCACCTTGCCGCGTGATCCACCGCAGAGCTCTAGTCCGTTACTAGTTACCTTCCCGCGCATTAGAGTAATTTCCCCACCATAAATCCATTTGCCAGGGCTACGCTTGAGGGCAGAGGGCGTAACAATAATCTCCTGCGCTGCGCCGCACAGACGGCTCCAGCGTTTTCTCCTCCTACGCAAGGCTAACAGATTACAGTATGGCTCGGCGAACCACATACTAATGAGTAAACATGCACACACACACACACACACACACACACACAAAAAACAAAAACCTCTTTATGAGTTCGCCCTAATGGCGAAAACAGCCCTGGGGGTGGAGAGAGTGGGGAGGTGAGGAGGTGTATTATTCTGGCAGGTGCCAGAATAATTCCACTTTTTAATCATGAGATCTTAATTAAGGTGAAACAGTGCTCCCCTGAGGGGAAAAAGGAGCCATCGCCATAGCAATTAAGTTACACGGAAGAAATATGTGTTGCTGGAAATGGTGTAAACATATACATTAGGCGCGGCAGTGCACGTGGCGTGCACACGGGGAGAATATGGCGCGGTGTGCGCACGGGCCACCGATGCCGCCGCCAAATGCGCGCGCAGAGCTGACGCTATTGTCCAATGGCTCCTCCGCATGGATTGGCCGGGAAAAGCAGGATGAATTAGGCCCGGGGGCCATTATTCATGTGTGACCCAGCCAGGCGTAATCAGGGCCTAATTCAACAGAGATACCACCGCTGAGGCCCTGGCCTGGCCTTCATTAATCAACACACCGCATCAGACACAGCCCCAGCGAGCGCATGCTGCCTTTATTTTCAGCTCCCTTAGTTAGCTCAGCGGTGGGGCCACAGGGCATGCAGAACTAGCCTGGCTCCATGCGAATATTGCTCTCAGCTCAATGTTCCCTGAGATTACAGTCAGGTCACTTCACAGCCACCCAGGATGTCAGACCTATTGGCGTGCACCCAGTTAGCCTTGCGAGACCATCCTGATCCCGCTAGAATCGGTGCGGAGAGAAAAAACTGAACAAAGCGATCAGCGTCGTACTAAAAGCTACGTGTGTGGTTTAGAAGTGACGACAGCGAAAGCTACTTGAAAACAACAATGACAGGCAGATGGTTCATCCAGTCAACTGACAAGTATTTTTTAGAAAGATCAGCTTTGGTGGATGGCTCCCAAGATGGACTTGTGTCTAACAATCCATGTGGCGTGTCAGGTTACGAGATAGAAAGGCAGTAAGAGATAATGACTAATAATAATGTGTTCTTAGGATTATTACTGTGCCTGAAGATACCCCTGTGGTTGAAGACCACAACAACATGTCGCATCGCTGCCCACACTAGTGCGGACAGTGTGGATAAATGGGTACTGGAGAAAGCAGTTGAGGAATGTTCTGTACTTTTGAAAACACTACATATACACACACACACACACGATCATACAGCATGTTTATACCCCTTCCCTAAACACACACACACACACACACACACACACGCACACACACACACATCCTGATAAGCACAACTCTCCTGCTAATACCCCTCTCAACACAACAGCCCACTGCACGCCGATGTAACCGGATTTAACGAGCGCTGTTTTTTTTTTTTTTTTACGGTGGCCCTTCCTTCCTAGGAGCAGAGAAGCATCTGCTCCTAGAGAGTGATTTAATACTGTAAGTGGCCGTGAAGAATGGCCTCGCTTTTAATGAACGCAGCCATACTTGACTTCCACAAGGTAGAGACGAGCATAGCAAACTATGGAAGGATGGATTCAAGGCAGGAAGCAAGAATGGACACACAGGAAGACTGAACAGAAGGCTGAGAGACGAATGCGTAGTCTAATGCGTTTGTGTGTATAACCACTTTAACTGTGTGTGTGTGTGTGCGTTTGTGACTTTGGGTTTGGTGAAGCAAGCAAGCATCTACTGCGTCATTGTGCACCCAACCTCAAATCCACTCCCTATAGAAAAGTTACTTCCGCATTATGGGAACTTAGTTTGGAAAATATATGTATGGTAGCCAACGATCCCATTGGAATTGTAACACCAAGACACATGATGCTTGTCTATTTAAAATATATTTGTTCAAGTCAAGAACGTTGCAGTTTGTTGTGAAACTATAAAGACACCTTTAAGTTAGGGTGTAACCGCTCAGTGAATTACAGCTTTCGTCTCGCACAACGCAGGTCACCAAAACAACGCTTTCTTCAGCTTGTGGGTTGTGGTGCGAAAACGTCATGACACTTAACGTGACACGGGGTTTGTAGTCTTACTAGTTACTACTTACAAGTTTTCACAGTCTTATACTAACAAATGCACGAGAAACTGACACTTTCTTGACTCGAAAATGGTTATTTTTAATAGTCAAACATCATATGTGTGCTTCGTGTCACAATTCAAACGGGATCTAAAAATAATTGTATTCGAACTTCGGTATTATATTGTCGAAAGGACTTAGGCTTTCTATCAGCTCCCTATTTGAAAACAGCCTGTCGAAGTGAATGAGGCTGCAGAAGGAGACTTCTAGAGTTTCCTTTCTTCAACAAGGCCAAATAAACAATGCATTCTGATGTACTTTATTTGTGCAGTGTCATTGTGTGTTTGCCTGTGTGTGTGTGTGTGCGTGCGCGTGGCATAAGTTCAAGGTAGAGCGTCCCGGGCTGAGCAGCAGAAGGTGGTGTAACGACCCTCCTACGGAGCAAATCTAATCCCCCTCCTGCTCCACTGAACACCGGGGGGACTACTTATTGACCTCAGCGCCACACGTATCCCTCCTCTATGCACCCATAGCAAAAAGCAATCATGAACTCTTCTCCCAGGGACAGAACCCCGTGCATATACCCAATTATAGCGCTAATTAGCAGCTAGTGGAACACTGTTTTGTCGGTGTGTGTGCGTGTGTGTGTACACGTTCACACAGGCGCGCGCATCTGTCTGCGTCGCACAGCCAGGACGGCAGTCCTTAATAATACTGTACATTTTGTAAATGTAAGCAAACACGAAATGACGCAGCATGTTATTGCTGGTTTCTGTGCCTGGTCGATTTGAGAGAGAGATTGAGATAGAGTAAGACAACCGTCAGAATGTATGAGAGAGAGAGAGAGAGAGAGAGAGAGAGAGAGAGAGAGAGAGAGAGAGACTGTTTCCATGCATCACACGGTGCAATTGCTAGTGTCTCTGCCAAGTATCCCCTTGGTTCGCTTATCGCTAAAGTCTACTGGCGTGAGAGTCCCACACCTGCTTTACCACACACTTGCACGCACGCGCAAACTGCATCCAAACATGCTGTCCCCACACACACACACACACACACACAAACAGCTCTGCTCTGAAGATAACTAGCGCCGTTTTACACGAGCAAAGAAGGCGGGTAAGAAAACCATCATTAGCGAGACAACACACGGCAGCGTAGAACAGTCGGAGCAAAACCAGAGCGAGAGGAGTGCAGGGATGAGAGGAGCGCAGGCGTCGACACAGCCAGCCGGCGCTGGGAGAGGCCCCTCATTAAACAGGAGTTATTAGGAGCCAGGTAGCGTTCTGCCCATCTCCACTGAGGGAATTCATACTCCCGCACCTTTCCTCTATCTCCGCCCTGGGTTCACCTTCTAGCGGGAGTGAAGGAGAACTTATAAGACGCACAAACAGACATACACACACACTCTTGAAAGGCAAGATTACTTAAATGACCAGCAACACAATGGATTGACTCCTCCGTGTCTGACCTAAATACTGTCTGTGTTCACAGGAGAAAGCAATGCCCTATCAAATATAAGTGCAAATATATTATCTATGAGCTTGCTTATTCTTAAAACAAGCTAATTTGCCTGCCAGTGCAGTAAGTGAAATTCACTTAATAAGATTTCTTAAATTAAGTGCAGATTTACTTCATCTTAAGTCACTAGATGAGTCATTTACATTAGAAACAAGTCCAACTAGATTTTAAATCTAAAAACAAGATTATCACACTGTTAGATGTAGTTTTCGCAGTGGCAAGGCATCTCATAGGACTACATACCCCCACATACTTATAGCGCATACGTATTTATGAAGGCGGACATACAATGCACTCAAAACACCAACCGCCACGCGCACCCACAAACACACAACGTATATTTCTAGTTGCATCCACCCCATATCCCCTTTCCTGCTGAGGATAGTGGGCTAAACAATCCAGCAGTGAGACGTGGGGGGGGTAACGGGAGCTCCTTCCGCCTTGTTGAGTTCCTAGTGAAGGCATGAGACAGGGGCGTCTTGTCACCCGTAAGCAACAACAGCCGGGCTGTTGCGGGTCAACCTATCAGAACAGTCACACTTCTTCGCCCACAAGCGGAGCTATTCACATATGTATGCAATTCCAACGGGGCAAGCTCTGCGTATTTGCGGCTTGGGAGACTGACGTGGACCTGAAATCCCGGACGTGGCTCGGCAAGAATGCCTGTGGCTCAGTAATACGAGGACAGGCTGTGGGTTTATTATTTTTTTCTGTTGTTGTTCTGTTATTTAAACTGGCAGTGCTGAGAGGCAGTGGACATGTTTACCGCAAGTGCCTGGATAATAAGGTTCAATTGTTAAGGGAGCATTGTCGCTGAAAAAGGCCAGCATGCACCTGGGGCATGCCTCACCGGCTAGTGAGCTAGCAGGGAAGCAGCCACTGAGACCCCCCTATGCAAGGTCACACTCTGAGAGAAGATTGTGTGTGTGTGTGTGTGTTTACTCTCGTCACTCTACATCTTACCAAGCTTTTCCTTGGGACGGTTCCAACACGGTGACCTTGTGCAGTAAGAAAGCTCGGGTCAACCACGTGGTCTGTAAACAAGGGAGGGAGAAACAGCAGAATGTGGCCACAGCGGGTGCGGTAATCACCACATCTGTTATTCCTCCCTGTGCGGCGCTGGCAGGCTGCAAGGCTCCCGGTGGTGAAATGGAGGTTCATTCACAGCAGTCCTACAGAGAGCATTCTCACTGCACTGCAGGCACGCGTGTTAAAGGCGGGGTTAGGCATCCTCCAGAACGCTTGCTTGCGAGCTCAGATCAAAACGATATCCCTCCATCCCCTGCCGCCGCTCCACACTTCGAAACGCACTGTGACGCTAACTGCATTAGCTTACGATTAGCTTGCTGTAGCCGACTATACCTTTAACGGCATTGCGCTGGTAAGTTGTGCGGGAGTGGTTCCCCTATCCCACCTTAAACACCTTAAGCACCCCCCTCCCCTGATTCCATGATCCCCACATATCCAACCTCCTCTTTCCCATTCCTCAGCCACCCATCCACATGTTGCCCTCAGCATTAAGCCAAAACACTATGTTACAGCTCTATTAGCTAACTAATCTGAGAGAACTTTATTTTATTAGCCCCTTAAGACTCCTGCCAAGGCCCTTTTCATCCTTTATGGATTTAGTAACTGCACAGGCTCCATTTCCACCGGCGCCCTCTCCTTCCCTGTCTTCCTCAATCTTTCCATCTCTCCATCTTGTGTGTGTGTGTGTGTGTGCGTGCGTGCGTGCGGAGGGGGAGGGGGAGGACAGGGTTGGGCGCCCTCCTCTCTGAAAGGCGGCAAGCGCTTCGGCCGGCCAAAAGCCCGGCAGATGTGTGTGCGACGTAAGTGCACGCAATGCGTCCCGAAGCCTCCCGTCTCGCCTCAGACGTCCAATAATAAGTCTGAACGAGGAGGGCGGGGGGGTCGGGGGGGTAGATGAGGGAATACGAAAAGGGCTGTTAGGTTTGGAGCCATAGACCTCAAAAGCTGCTCCCAACACTCAGGCTGTGTATAACGGCCCCTCGGACGCCCCCCTCTCTCTCGTCTGTGTTTCACATTATGGTTCCCGTTGGGCGGTGGGGCCTGCACGGCTCGGCCGGTGTAGCTGGCACCACTGATGACACAGAGGCTTCGTTGTTCCAGGCTCCCCTTGACACGCCTCCGCCACACGTTCTAATGCATCTGATGGGCTCGCATCGAAATTGAATCTCTCATACTGTGTCAATTGTAACAAAAATGTGTGGTGAGGGGGGGTAGGGCGGCGGGGGAATGTAGAGATAAATTGCTTCCATCTCAACAAGCAAAATTATTTTGTGTTGGGAAAATAACTGTGGGTTTCACTAAATAAATAAATAAATAAACAATGAATGAATGAATGAATGAATAAAAATAGATGTATTTAAAGGTCTTGTCAAAGAGAAGAGAGGTACATGTGTGCGTGTTCCCACACGCACACATGTACATATCTAACATGCATTCCTGTGCTAGTGCATTTGCACCGCAGTGAGCGCACACAGGAGTCACCAGCGCTGGCCCTGGTGTGAGCTGTAGCCTACTACAGTGTCCAAGCCGATGGTTCATTAGCACTACATCACGTAAGAGCTGAACGTCTCTATTTTCGACACTTTACTCTCTGACTTTCAGGATGTAATACTGTCAAAATCCATTGTTGTTTAGCTTTTCTCACTGGGCATCCTGCATGTCAATCAAAACACCTCGCATGTCAAGTGGGCGGGTAGTGACGCAGGTAGCCAGCGCTGTGTGCCGTGAGACTACTGCAGCCCCAACCATGACGAAGGTGCACTTACTGTACAGCTCCATCATGTGTGCTAGCTAGCTAGCTGGCTGTTGTGTAGATGAGGCGGAGAGTGGGAGGGTGGGAGGGGTGACATCAAACGGAGGCCAGCGCCGACATGCGTTGGGGGGAGAAGAGGGGGCCCTTGGAAGTCTCGCTCAATATGGAGGGGCGGACGGCGTGAGACGCCCACCGGCTGAACGCGCACGCGCACTTCAGTAGCTGTTATGGTGACATCAAGAGACTGTGCTAATGCTATCCGAGGGCAGAATGTGTCCCCCCACAGACACACACACGTGTGCACACAAACACACGTGCGCACGCGCACCCTGCTTTCTCTTTATATCCAGATTTCCTTCAGAAGCTCGGTTCAGTGGACCGTTGGAGGCGGTGCGGGGAAACAACAGCGGAGGCGCGTCACGGCGAATAAAATGGCGCGGGTTCCGCTCCCGTCGACAGACACTTGACAGCTCTCCCGCAGCATTCCCTCTCCGCCGAGCCGGGCCGCTTGTCGTGTGTTCGGAGAGACCGGCCGCCTCCGCGTCTCTACCGGTCTGTCAATCGTTCCGCTGACGTCACGCCCAGCGCCCCACGGGGGATGTGTTTAGTTGTGGAGTGTTCCCGTCAGTCAAGTGTCAAAGTGTCTTCTTTTGGAGATAGCACGAGGAGGAGGTGGAAGGGGAAGGAGGGGGGGGGGGGGGGGGTGTATGCTCGTATGCTAGTCGGTCGAGGAGAGAACACTTCTGCCGGTGTGGCATCAAACGGCCTGTTTGTGCTCATATTGTCAGGGCATCGTCTCCTAGCCAAATCCCCCTGCTACTCTGCCCCGTGGCTTCATAGCTGGTGTTGGATCACAGGCGCGGGGGGGGACTCGGTCAAAATGCTACAAATGCACCTGAGGGGCGAAGATCTGTGGATGCCAGGGAACGATCGGTGCGGAAGTGCTACACCACCGGAAAGGCTATGCACTTCAAGCCATACAAAGCCCTCTGAACACGCGGCGGCGCTCTGCAGCAAGCGCTGCATTTTAACGCAAACAGGTCAGCCAGCGTGCCGGGTAGACCTCAATCTGTCAAGGGCCGATTGTCGGTAAGAGGCAGCGCTCTGGTACGGTCAAAAAGTAGTCCTTTGAGCAATGAACAAACGGTAGATAAAGCCCGGCGTACCGTAGCTAGCGTACCAACAAATTGTGAATGCACTTTCATCGTTAATCAACCAACACAAAACAACTTTTTTTTAAAAACTTTTTTCCGGTTGCTGACGTGGGCAACTGAAAGAAAAGCCGCCACTCTCTCGGCCCCACAAAGCGCGTGCCATTTTATATGGTTCAGCCATATTGCCGCAGCCCAAATACAATCACTCACCGGCTCCTGGAAGGAGAAAGGGCCGGTGGGAATGTGCAGTGTTGCATGACGAGCAGAGAGGTAATGCAACAGGGAAGAAGAGAAGGGACGGGTTGCTTAAAATGTGTGTGGCACTCTCTGACTTTATTGTTGCTTTATGTATTCAGTGGGTGTTCACCAAGGATAAGCCTATAGGTGTAGAATGTCATTCTTCCATGCAGTAAGGTATTTGCGTGCTGCCTGTATGTGTGTTTGAGTGAATGACACACACACAGAGAGAGAGAGAGAGAGAGAGAGAGAGAGAGAGAGAGAGAGGCATTTTTGTGGGTAAAAGAGCTTGCTTAGCATTGAACTCGCATTGATGTGTATTGTTTTGAAACTCAAAGTTCACTCATAGTTCATATTATATTGACATTTTGTACTTTGACAACCTCAACCTGCACATCCAGTAGGGCAACAGACGTGATATGGCCATGTCAAACTAAATACAGCTATAGAACAGGAACTAAAGAACATGGCTCTAGAAAATAAGGATTTGTCTGTCTCGGAAACCGTTTTCCCCAAAGTGGGGATAACTGATGTGTTTAATAAAATATTCTTTCTTGCAATATATTTTATTTTATTATGATATACTGTATATTTGGATATTTTTGTCCGCATGAATATTTAGCATCTGTCGGCACAGTAGAGAAGCAGAGAAGCTCCTATAAGCTCAAGTCTATTGCAATGCGTCACATGAGGACATTGCAATGATTTTATGACAACGTTCGGAAATCCATTAACAGATCTGCACATTTTACAATTGCACTGAACAAAAGAGCCTACCGCAGTGAAGTATCCATCCATCCATCCATCGTCATCCGCTTATCCGGAGTCGGGTCGCGGGGGCAGCAGCTTCAGCAGGGGACCCCAA
>JAODOY010002221.1:0-12283 GCA_025399855.1 Forbesichthys papilliferus
ATTAAAATATATTATTATTATTATTATTATTATTATTATTATTATCATGTAGTACACATATACTATGTATTGTATACATAGTATATGTGTGTATATGTATATATAGTACAGTTTAACTTGTTTTTCCATGTCTCCCCACTGGAGGGATCTGAAGTTATTGTCAGCAATAAATCAATGTTTTCACTGGAACATCATAAGATATGATAGACATATGTCAACAATTTCACTTTTAAAGGCACTAAAATGTATTAAATAAATAAATAAATCAAATGAAGTTAAAAAGTAGACATGAATATAAATATTATTATTTTGAAATTATTATTATAAAAATATAAATAAATATAATAAAAAATAAATGCAAATAAATAATTTAAATGTTGCAGCTCCATACACTCTTAAACTGGTACTATACTAAACATCATTACTCAAATTAGAATGGCTACAATCTAATCTGACAATGAAAACTATGAAACCACCTACAAGCATTTCTCTATGGAACATCTGAACATCATGGTCTAAATAGAGGTGCTTTTAATCAAACTGTACTATCAAGACGTTGTTTTACTGTACATTTGGGGGTTCTTGTCAAAGGGTCCATCTCAAACATCCTATCCGGTGCATGTCCTCATGCTAATTTCTCAAGGTGGAAAAAGCAGTATGAGTGATGCAGCCTTTGTCTGGGCCATACTTAACCATGCAGACACACATAGGCGGTTGCTTGGCCCGGTCTCAGGCCCTTCAAAGGGGTCACAGCAGATCAAAGGTGGTGGTCACAGCCATTAGGCCCAGCAGCGGAGGCCCGACATGAAAAGCTTGTGTTGTGAAAAGGAGGGCAGAAGGGAAGAAGGAAAAAAAACAACAGAGCCCTTTCCATTTAAAAAGCGAGCAAACTGGGGAATAATTGAAAAGGTATGTCAATCAAGAGCAGGAGCACAGCGGGCGCGTTGAGATTCCCAGGCTCTGCTCTGGCCGAGCACTGGGCCATAGAGGGCTACTTAAGAGAGCAGCCCAAGAACGTGAAGTCCTGCGACATGGGGACAGAGAGACTACAAGGAACGTAATGTTATTACTTGTTGTCTCTTGCCTTTTGTCATTTACTCTATGCTAGAAGAAGACATGTTTGGTGTTATTAATAATGTTCTCAGGTGTGTAAATGCCAATGGGAGTCCATCAGTTGTATGCGATTGACTCCCACCTCCCCCTCCACTTTACATTGCTGTCTTACACCACAAGCATCCACCTAGACCCCTGCGCCCCCCTACCCTCATGCAATGACTCTGACAAAAGGAAAGTCCGTGAGTGTCTCTTTCTTCCCTCTCGTCGTTTGTCTCTTTCAAGGTCAGAAAAGGCTTGAATGATCTGACGATGGGCTACCTTCCAAAAAGTGAAGAATGAAAAGAAAGCGTTAAAAAAGACTTCTGAGGTTTTAAACAATCCGATAGAAGAGAGATAAATGGCAAGTCCACAGTTGACTAGACATGTATAGCTCAGGATTTTCTTGTAATGGCAGCTTGAGCTTATTGACAACCCTAGCCAACACATGTCAAAGGTTAAGAGGTCCTGGCAGCTGCTACCAGGAAGCCAAAAGCACCTTTATTCATGAGCTCAATAGGACCAACAAAGATGATACCAGAGCAACAGAGAGCCATAGCTTCAACAACAACTCAGTGAAAAAGAGCTAATTTGTCTTCATTCTCCTTGGATAACTAAAGTTAGTTACCCATTGCTGTAATATGACTCCCACTGATTATTTTTCCATAGGCAAAACATGAATGAACTAGACATTTGACTTGCATGTTTTGAGTTTTGAAGCAGAAAGATTACATGATACTGGAGGAAATTACACTGCATTAAGTCCTTGCAATGTCAGCGAGTAGCCAACACGCAGTGTGTCTGGAAGTAGTAGCACATAATGGCAATTAGTGCTGGTAGGACTTTCAGGCACCACTGGTTTTCAATGGCCTGGACAAATCACTCATAACCCCTTGAAATGCTATAATCACCAGCCGCTAACTGGCTAATTGTTCCGAGCCCCTTGCATGCTAGTGTTGCCATAGCACACCTGTGCTTCTAAACAAGCTCAGACAAAAAGTGCCTAACCACTGCTCTTTATTACAATATCAAATATAATATAATTTGTTAGGCATCTTGCTCAAAAATGCGTACAGGTATACAAGCCAGGCATGTTAGGGCATCGAACCCATGACCATTCGGCTGAGATCCTATAACCACGGACTTTAATGGGACTGTATACCAGCTCTGCAGTGAGGGCATGTCATGCAGCAGTAGTGGACACCCGATACATATGGTATCCTGTCACACCCC
Source organism: Forbesichthys papilliferus (assembly GCA_025399855.1). Classification (NCBI taxonomy): domain Eukaryota; kingdom Metazoa; phylum Chordata; class Actinopteri; order Percopsiformes; family Amblyopsidae; genus Forbesichthys; species Forbesichthys papilliferus. The sequence goes on from JAODOY010002221.1 coordinate 2,326, forward strand.
TGTTCGTTTTGAGTATACGTGGCCTTTAGTGTTTCCTTTGGAGGCTCTGAGACAGCTGAGGCGGGTATGGCTGCAGGTGGTACCTGAATGAACCCTGCTAGGGCCCTCCTGCTCCCCTGCAGCCGTGGAAGGGCAGAGAAGGAGTGTGGTTTGAGAAGAAAGAGAGCCGTTATGTTTGCTTACGTTCTGCTGTGCTCTTTTGTTCTTTTCCTGTTCTCCCCACTTTGTGTCTGCGTTGAAATGTCCTCACTCGATGACCTCACTCGGTAGGCATGACAACGCATGTGCATTCAAAACACACACACACACACACACACGCAACCATACAAACTGACATGTCTGCATGGCACACACAGGCTTGTTTGATGTTAATAAACACACATTTTACAGAGAACAGAAGTTATTAACACATTGACTGTGACCAAATCTATCCTATGTGTTCCCTGTGCCACAGACCTTTCTATGTTTACAGTGCATGGCACAGCTGCATCTACATATGTGTCAGTCCAATGAATGCTGTGTTTTGGGGGGAGGGGGGACTGATAATGTAACTTAAAGGTACAGTTAAATGAATGCAAGCTAATTGTAAGCTAATACACTTTTTGTAAAATTCACCAAATATCTCCTCACAATTTGCTAGCTTACCTTACCGTTCTCTGTGCGTGTTGAAAAAATAATATGATACTTCTACACAGTCCTGGCTCCATAAATAAGAACATTAACAAAGTGGCGGACACCACTCACATCAGCAAAGCCGTAGCGCTACACTTTGCTTCACGTTTTGATGTGTGGGGGGCGGTAGAGGGATTTTATTCTGATTTGAGCTCATAGTTAGCAAGCGTTTACGAGAATGTCTGACCCTGCCTTTAAAAAAAATGTAATCAAGCATTAAAATCAAACAGTAAGAACAGCACCATCTGCAGGTTAAATGAATGCTTAAACGACACTTTAACATGCACAATATTTGGCACCGTATAAATAGAATGATCCTGTAGATGGTACATGCAAATATTTTATACAATTATGTTTGTACTACCACACCTGTGCCAATGGACTAGCTTCAAAGCATGTGTAGTCCAAATGTTTTGAATTCTGATCAGAGGGCAAGATATTTCTTATTACATAATCGACAAACATATTAAGTCAACCCTGTACGCCAGGTTTACTCTCCAAACTAAGCTGCATTTATACAAATAAACAGAGAGGAAAGATGGCAGTGTTTAGAGGGCAACACCTGCTGAACCCCTGGTGTGAGGGTTTGTTTTTCAACCAGAAGACTGAAACACTCTCTCTCCGCCTGCCTGCCTATACGCAGCACATGCTGTGCTTTCTGAGCAGACTTGGGCTGCTCAGTAAGAGGGCAGCTCTACTACATCTTCTTTTGCCAGCATAGGGTTGCACCGTCCTTCAGCACCTGTTTGTGGAAGGTGTCCGAGGCCAACAGCAATATGTTAGGCGGCTTGGTATTTGTTTCAAAAAAGATATTGGCCTGTGACCATTGAGGATAGCGCGTGTTTAAAGATGCAATGTATGTTGATGTTCAGATCAGATAGCGTGCTGCATTTGAAAGCAACAAATTATGCAGAGGAGCCTCACCTCGAGCAATTAGCCTCTATTCAGGACTCAGGACTTGCAGTGAATCCATGGAATTGTCTCCAAAACCTAGCAGCTGTCTGCTGTAGCCACGAGTACCTTTTTGTTTTTGTGGTTCGCTATTAACATCTGACTAAACCCATTTGAGGAACACAAGAAGGGCACTTGTTTGCAATCAGTGCCCAGAGGAAAACAGTTAGGCCAGAGGGTTGCCAGCTCCTTCATGGGTTCAAGTGGGTTAGAGAGGCAGCTTAAGGGCCCATCAAAACATGTGTTTTGCATCCCCCAGTAAAACAAAACTGGGCATAGGCTGGACTATCACACACACACACACACACACACACACACACATCTGGGGGTAGAATACATTTACATGGTGACAAGCAAGCACTGTGTCCTGTGCAAATAGTGTGGCTGGCAGGCAGGCAGACTAGTAGTCAGACTGAGTAGGAAACAGGAAACTATGTGTGACAGCAGTAACAGAAGTGTTTCTTCTTAGATAGCATGCTATGCTATGGTTGGATGCACATCAGTAAGTGTGAGACAAAACACTTCTTAGATGTTTTCATTTTCTCCCTGAAATCTTTGAATTTGTTAGTGAAACAAATATGTGAAACCATGTAAATATACAATATGTGTTGATTTGTGGCCCTTTCCTTATACAATATCAAAACAAATATCATTCTCTATGTTCCTCAAGTGCATGCTCTTCACAAAGGGGATCTCTTAAATAGGCCATTGTGCATATCCTGAGATTTTCTTTCCCCCAATCTTGTCTTGTGCTCTTTCTCTCCCAGGAGCATATGGTCGTCTCGTCTGCTATCGTAATCGCTAATGATAGAGTAGCTTTTGACGGGGAAACTCCCACAGCTAGATTTTTCTAACTCCTGTTCCCTATTTTCTTTTTCAGGTCTAATGGAAATACGATCCGTCAGTGTGGGAGTTGTCGCTATCAAATCTGTCAGCAATGGGCTGTACTTAGCCATGTCCAAGAAAGGCACCCTCTTCGGATCGGTAGGTATACAAGATGGCTACCCTTTACTGGAGGTCCTTGCCTGAAATATATAATAACATTCACAGTTTATAGTGTATAGTGAAACATGTTTCATTTGAATGTGTTATGGGAAGTCCAGCAAGTGTTCAAAGAGTTAAAATGCATTACAGTTACACCTGGACTTGAGGATAACTGCAGTATGGGATTGCATGCAATGCTTGAGAAGGCTTGTTCCACTGTCAAAATAGATAGCAGAGGAAATGATCCCAACGTATTGTGACAGCCAGCTGGGCCCTGTGGAATGTCATTTACATGCCATTGTAAAATTGTTTATTCCGACAGCTAGCTCTCCAAAGCATATTTCTTTGTAAGTGTGCCACAAACACTACATACATTTAAGTTTAAGTACCAAAGGGTATGGTTTTTAGCCTATCTTCTCTGTGAGATAAGATGAGTCGTTTCTGAGTAAAAAATACAGATATACATAGTAGAAACTCAGTTCTGGAACATGAGCTCTGAATCGACAATCAATGAGAAATAGAGTAAGCAGATGAATCAGTCCAAGTTGACGCTAGGCTTATCTGACAGACAGCCTGATTGTGGCTGCACGATTAACATCTGCACCAGTGAATGCACCAGAATGTAGTAGCACAGTATCTATCAAGACACTCCAGATCTAACCACTCATGCAAAAACATGATGATAGTGTTACTTGTCTTAAAATAGATACAGAACAGTCTAAAAATCTAGTCTACAAATATATGTGACACATTCAATCTGATAACCATTCACTTGCTCTGGCTAACTGTTTATTTTAATATAAATATTAATATAATAAATATTAATATAAATATTTTACAGAAATCGACCTTTGTGTATATTCGCTATTTACATGTTTACGTTTTAAAAGGCTTCACAGTCCCACAAATACTGTAATGAAACTGTCTAATGTAATAATAAACTGAACATGGGACCTAAAATAGATGTAACAGATGTTTTGATCCAAAGCAGAGTAAAATGTAAATTATTAAGTAGGTAGGGGTTAGGCATATTGTGTTCACAGAAAGACCAAGAGGGGCTTGAACATATGACTGTTCAGTTGAAAGACACCTTAGTTCTCTCAGTTGAATGGTCAGTTGTGCAACAAATCCAAAACCAGAACATAAACCATAAAACACAAAACTCATTAGAGAGCTGGACAACTGCAGCTCAGCGTTACGCTAACTTCTCTAACCTCTCTTTCTCCTTAATTGTCCTCGCCTGCAGGTGAAGTACAACCCCAACTGCAAGTTTAAGGAGCGCATTGAGGAGAATGGTTACAACACGTATGCCTCGCTCCGCTGGAAACATGGCGGAAGGCAGATGTTTGTGTCTTTGAACGGACGAGGGAAGCCAAGGCGGGGTCACAAAGCTCGCAGGAGGCATCCGTCCACTCACTTCCTGCCCATGCTACCATCCTAGCTGCACTATCCTGAACTCAGACCAGTAGTCCTTATCTAGTCATAAAGACTACCATACCTGTATTTTAATACTATCTTGTCTCATATGTTCGTTCATATGCTTGTGAGCTTTCCACAGAGTAGTATTCACATATGTATTTTCTAAGTTATTTTCTTCCAGTGAGTATGCTATTCTATTAGCGAGTTTGTATTTAAAATCGTATCACCTGAAAAGGTTGACTATTGGGATTAACCCCCTTTTCACATTATAGACAATGCTTTATTTGGGTGAAAATACTGTATGCGGCAAAGGAAATGCAACGCTTGACAACTATGGGATATTGGTCATATACGGTACTGTAGCCAATTCGATACAGTCACATTTACAAGAATAGAAACATCTGGGAACGGACCTTACAATGATGAAAAGTAATCTAAAATCACATAATCAATCAAATAAATAAATGAATAATAACACAGAACATCAATCTTTAAAAGACATTTCAGACTAATGTATTCACTTGCACTTGGGATGCACTCAGCACTACACAATGACTTGAATATTTAACTTTGTACAGCCAGTATCTCCTACGGACACACTAGATGTTCCCCAACATATTGTAGCTGCTTCTATAGTAACCTGCCAGACTAACTCTCAGCTCCGGACACGGACTCAGCTGTGTGCAGGGGTCATATGGTCGAGTTCTGGAAAGGAGCTTGTAGGACTTTTGTCTAGATTCATCTCCTTGTTAGTCATACAATACTGTAGCTAGCCAAGACATCGGTGGTGACAAATTTAAATGGCATTAATATCATCTCCGATTATCAGCTCAAACCTCAATAGTTGAATAACCAACATTTTAGAATGGTTTCAAACATATTAGACTAGTTGCTATAGGTAGGCCTATACAATAAAATGTATACAAGTGTAATGGCTTATAATGTATGCATACGTCACACATACAGTACATACTGCATCATGCGTGTTAACATTTTCTAAAAAAAAGTTGTTGCAAATAGAACCTTTAATATATTTAAACATTTTTTACTGTATAACTGTTTGAAGGTGATGTATATCAATATTGTTTACTTTTTGTGTTTGGTTCTAGTTCTACTGTACAGGAAAAGTTAAACACCAACTTAATTATGTTTCAGTTTACGGTATATTTTGCTCATATCATGCGTTACAGCATAGGTAAAGTAAAGTGATGATTCAACAAAATATTACTACTCTACCACCACTACCAATATGTGCTAAATAAAGCCCAACATTTTTAAATATACAATGTACATGAAAAACAATGTAAAATAATTTGAGTGACTTGGCCCATGCTCAGTTGGCTAAATTACAATAAAAGTGGTATAGTGAATGAACCCTTGTTGTGCATGCAAGTTCATAAATTACTATAGTGTAAGTGCTATATGTTCGCGTCCATCACATTTTTACTGACTATAAAGTGGTTGCTAACATATCCATCAGAGCCCAATAGCATAACCCCCTTCTCATCATAACTGCATCAGAATTCACTGCGTGATGGTGCTGCTGTAGAGGACCACCCTCGTCTAACGACTTTGTTCTCTGTTTGTGGGCTCTCCATTGGAGCATCGCGCCCTTTTACCTATATCAGCACAAGAGGTCACTTTACATTTCAGCAGCATGAGAGGGGCATTAAGAGATGAATAGTGGCAGTTTGGAGTAGATAAAGGTCAACCTTTCAGCCTGTCATAATGTGAAACTACATATGTCTGGTCAGAATGGCATGAAGCTGTACTGCAAGGTCATTTCCAAAGCTCTCTGTCTGGCACACAAGCCCATAACATTACAAGGGGTCTCACGGGAACCCTGTTGTGAAACATCGGTGCTACTATGTGACAAAGAAGCTACACACATTATTGGTTTGTATTTGTCCCACTATAGGAAACAAATGTCTATAGATGTTCTACGTCCAAGGAAGAGGTTCTGTGTACAGTCAAATAAATGTTCCATGTCATTTATGCAGGTGTTTCTAAGTGAGTCTTCTTCCTTCGGAGTCCTTGGCTAAACAAGGCGCATTCAAACATACACAACACAAAACTAATCCCATTTTCTGCCAGTTGTGCAGATTGCTGTACCTATTTGTCAGAGTCCTCAGCCCCAACTTCTCTTTTTCTCCCTTCTTCTACTCACAGGCCAAGAATGTACCCTTTCTTCTTGGCTTGAAGGTGAGACCGTGTGTTGATGCCAGTTCCATGGACAGCAAATGGGAGCCTGTAATTATCATTGTTCCACAACTGTCCTGTCAGTGCTCTCACCAGCAAAACAAAAGGGATCATTTGGCAGTCCTTATCAAAAGCTGCAGCCTTTGATCACATAGCAAAAGGAATAACCAAAACACTGTGCAAAACACTGTGAATGTCTGACAGAGAGCACATGGAAGTGGACAGATGTCCGACCCTGAAAACAGGTGTTCCCTTTGAAATACACTCTGGGCTGTAGAACATGTAGGATGGAAATGTGTAATGTCTATTGTGTTATGGTCTTTTCACATAAGTCTTTCAAATGGGTTGGAAATTGTAATTGTATTGTATTGGTTTACTTAAGCAATACAATAATGTCATCTACATGGATAATTGTCTAAAATCTAATTACCAGCATTAATTAAGCATAATAAACGGGATAATCCATTAAACGTACATTGTTTAACTAAAATGTTAGATTAAGTGCAGAAGCGGAATTTAAGAACTAGGAGGAAAGTAAGATGTTGCGAGCCTCATCCAAAACCTACAGGGGCAGAAGTCATGCTGCGTCTCTGACAACAGCCAAGAGCCTCTGGAACCTTTGAAAACATGTGTGGTCATTTTCTCTCTCTCAATCATTGAAAAGAACTGTGCTGTGGGTGGGAAAGAAAAAAAGAGCCCCCCCACCACTCATAATACCACTTTTATTTATGTAGACTATAATGGGAGGGAGGGGTAAGGGGGGGTGGGGGGTGTATGGGGGACAATTTTAAAGCTCTTATTGAATTGCCATTACTGCTCCTGAGACTAATTGTGTCTGTTGTGTGTCTCTTGGTGGCCTAGGGGGCTCTGAAGTGGCCCTGTATGCTCTGACTCAGTAGGGTTTTCAGACAGAATGGCCCTGGAAGAGAACAGGACCACCGTAGATCAATGGCAAGCCCTTCACTCTTTCACAGACCTCTGCTAATCCTTCTCATTTGTTTGCCATTTGTTCAGGGGCATTCACGGCTCTCTGAATTTGGGATTAGGTCTGGTTTTGTTACAAAAACAGTCCAAGTTATAATGCTAAATAGACCGGGGAGCTTGTGATGGATAAATGTGTATTCACTTACGTAACGGTGTGCATGTTTGCACAAACCTGGTTTCTGGGCATTCCTGAGAATGCAGAAGTTATACAATATCTCATCTTACATCTTGCAAGATGAGTGGACTATCTGAAAATGTGTCATTACGTGTGAAACACATAATACCCAACACAACACCACATCCTGTCATGCATTAAAAAATCTTGATGAAACTTCCACAGAATTAACTATAATTTGAAGTCGCTGGTTCGAACTCCGTTAACTGCTCACCAAGTGTTGAGGGGTCCTTGAGCAAGACACCTAACCCTAAATGCTCCTGGTGGTTAGGCAGTACCTTGCATGGCTGACATCACCATCGTATGTATATATGTGTGAATGGATGAATGTCAGGCAATCCTGTAAAGCGCTTTGAGTGATTGGGAATGTTATAAAAGCCCTATTTAAATGCAGTCAATTGACCCTTTATGTAGAAAGGTTAACTAACAGATGGATAACATGGTTAAATATGTTTTAGTACACAGGTAGAGCGATTATACAGAGAGAGTATATAACAGCCCATATCAAAGTACATTGTTCACAGTTTAACTCTGATATAGGAAGGAGTTAAATTCCAAAAAATTCCCAACATTCCTTTTGAAGCAAGGACTTCTAAAGCTTTGCCCCTGTCGTGCCATGTCATGTGCCAGACGAACAGCGACTGTGCCCCCGAGAGACTCTTGGCAGCATGCAACAGAGGCCGTCAAACTGTACCTTCTCATCACCGTGTGGATTAGTGCTCATGTCTGAACCCTCTGGACATTAGACAGGGCTGCTGAGTGGCACACACGCCACTCTACCGCTAAAGACTTGCCTTGCCGTGCTGCAGGTATGTGCTATTGACTCGCCAAAACCCTTGTCGGGCATTCCCTGGATGCCTGGCGCAGTGTTAGACACAGAAACATAGTGGACAGATAGAGATCAGTAGCCTATGGAGGGGAAGAAATAGTAAGTAAAATAGCACCCATCCAATAGGGGTACATAGGCTGGGAAACATTTATGTTCAACTCCAAAAAAGGATTTACACAAAGAATGTGTTTGCTTTAATTATAGCGTTAAACCCTTTAATACCTACCATTTTAACACAAATTAGTTCATGAACAATTATTAACAATTAAAACAAACAACAATTACAATTAATTACATGTTATTTAATATCTGTATGTTGTCCTTGGAACCCACAGCATTAAGAATGTTTAACCAATGTGATACCTAGTATTGAAGACATACAGTACTGTATTGCACTGTACATACACCCACACTACACAAATTTTACGGCTGAGAATGACGATAATGCATCTCAAGGTACTATATACTGTAACTAAATGGGATAAAAAGTATGCAAGGCCCTCAAATGTAATGTAATGTAATTGATTTACAGATAGCTCATGCGTGTTGCTTTTATACATTCTAATGCTTTTCTACAGCGTTTGATACATTTCTTTGTGATGACAGCTGTCTAGGAAAGCTACACCAAGCAAAACATTACAGACAATTCAGCTTCCAAGAACAGGGAACATAATCAATGAGAACAATGTTCGCTTTGTAGCTGGATGGGGACTAAGTACATCTAACAGTCAGTAATGAGCTGCAAGTGGTAAATGTATCTACAGTAAAACTGCCAGAGATGTCAGACCATGGCAAGACAAAAAGGTTTATCTCCCTCCAGATGTTATATGTGCAGGAGGATATAACTCTGGGAAAGGATTTTGTCAGGTGGGTTGTACGTTATCCCCTTACAAATTAATTTTGATGTCAAAAGATTTCAATAAAATCATTGAGATGATTCTGTCTCTCAGGGGGATTCTGGACTCTCTTGTATTCTGGTATGTGATCAGAAGGTAGCTGGTGTTGTATCTTTCAACTTCAGACAAAATGGGCAATTCAGATATAATCAACACCTTTCCTTTGTTCATGGATTACATTTAAAAACAAAACTGGATAAGGTTGAAAATGAACAAATAAAGCTTATATCATGGCCCTGAAAAAAAGAAAAATACATTCAAACAGACTTATTTATTAGCCACACATGTTGTACAATCCCGGTACAAATATTGTGTACTGTAGTCTGACCTGTAGTATACCAGCTAGTATTCTGTACTGTAATTCCTATCTTGTATAACCAATGCATTTCTTTAACAAATGTAGGAATTCCTTTTAAATTATGTAAATCCTCAAGGTCTTCAAGAATAATACACTTATACTTTTCAAGTGCTGATAAATATATATTTTCTTCTATTTCACCTATGCAAGATTTATTTGTGTATATAATATTGTGTGATTGTATGATGAAAACAATGGTTTCAAAATAGATTTCTTACACCATTCCAGCCACAAACTTGACAAATCGAGTTAGCAAATAGAAAGGAGGAATACCTGAATAAATGTACAATTAAGGGAAGCATGCACCTCTATACAATCATTGTGATACAAAGGCATAACCACAATTATTATCATTAGAGTGTTGGTGTGACCACAAAGCTGTGTAATACGTCATTGCCAGGGATATAAAGCAAAGCTCTTTATACACTGCTGTGCATCTGATTGCTCTACATGCATGCCTGTATCATGATGCTGATCTATAAAATCACTCT
>JAODOY010002222.1:0-12283 GCA_025399855.1 Forbesichthys papilliferus
TATACATATATACATATACACACACACACATATATATATATATATATATATATATACATACACATATGCATATATATATATATACACACACACATTTACACACACACACACACACACATAATCTACAGTCTTTTGACTATTGATGATAACCTTTACATTTCCACATTCATTAGCTTTTCTAGCAGGAAAATGAGACCAGTATATGGACTGTAATATTAATGGTTTGCCCCTCCAACATGGAGGTGAACCAAGTGTGGGATTACTGATTGGCTAGCGCTAGGAGTGTGTGGTGGTTTGTACAAATACCACGCCACAGCTTTACTGACAGGAAGTGGGCCCGTTCTGTCTCCACATTCCTCCAACAGATGTTTGACTGAAAAAATATTTTAACAGCTGTGAAAGGAAGGGCAGGGAAATATGTTTTATGAACACATTTGGAGGTGGCGAAAATGTGAAAATCTGATATTACGGTGTGTTTATTCCTACTGTCAACAAGTTTTATAAAGTCAACATAATCCATTTAGTTTCTACTCATGTCCTGTTTTGTCTCAGATGGTGAAGGTGGGCATTTTGATCTTTTGATACAAAATATGAACATATGGCAAATATGAATGAGATTTGACTAATTTATTTTCTCATTATATTTATAATAATAACACATATTTAGATAGTCAGTACAAATTTATGTAACATTCATAGAGAAAAAAACTACAATGGTCATATATATTACATTAGTTTTTGTTTATTACATTAGTGAAATGGTGAGTGGACCAACATCAGAGCGAGCATGTTGTGAGTCAATCATTCCCAGTTGCACTCAGCTTTGTTAAATTACCTGCTTTCCATTTAATACAACTAAGCATGCTATTTATCCTTAGCTACTTAACCTCCCATTCTGAACAGAGTATTTTCATATAAAGAGCATGGATAAATATGATAGCCTCAGTCAATCATGCAAAAACAGATGGAGATTATGCAATCGATACCGCAGAAATGAAAACCATATATGAGCCAAGCAGGTCCACATACTGTAAATGAGCATCTGTGTTTTGAGGTTGATCTTTTATAATTATATTTCATTGTTTTCATTTAGTTTCCCCACGGAGAACTGCTGACCACTAGGTAGCTTAGCTGGAGATGGCATTAAATACTTGGATCAAGGGCACTTTGGCAGCAGCTCATACTGTTCATTGCCTTAGTCTGAACCCTGAACCCCCTGTGTTATCGCAGCTGGGTCTTAGTTTGAAGATCTTCTGGGTGTAAAGAAAACATGGCCTGGGAGTGATCTATACTGTATCTCTCCTGTTATTAATGCTGCTGTGGCTTGGTGCTTGTGCAGTCTGGCCAGAGATAGCAAGCGCCTGTCACTCACAGACCACCTGAGGAGAGTGAAGCCCAGAACAAATGCTCTGGCCCAACCCCCCTCTCCTTTCATGAAGGACAAGATAGCTTTGCATGCTTTCCAACTGTGAAACCTTTCCATGTGCTTTTATATGTATACGGTGTATTTATTTAATACATGTACCACTGGATTTATTAAATATACATAAAGTTGTATTTGTATTATCTTATTGGATAATCTGAAACATAGGATGTTATGATAGTGGGTTTTAATGTCAATCATAAAACTGATCACAGCCGACCATCATTATAATAATTATAATAATCTTTATTTATATAGCACTTTTCATACAGAATTGCAGCTAAAAGTGCTTTACAGGGAGGGAATACATGCACTGTTTTGCTTCCCATAAACAAATACAGAAATACAGAGAAACAACATAAATACAAAGGTTTAAAGAATCAGATTAAAAATAAATAAAAATCTAAACAGGTGCATAAAGTAATACCATAAGGATACATAACATGATACTGCAATGACATACATGACTAAAAATTGTTAAAGGAATCAATCAGATGAAAGAAATATAACAGAAATTAAACCTTATCCTTTTTGTTGCCATGTCAGCACCATGTGTATTCCACCATGCTAATCTGGTTGAGGAAGTGCATATCCCAGTAGTAGTTACGTTTTTTTTTTTTCTGTAGCAGTGCAGAGTAGTGCAGCTACACGCTGCACTAGCTAGAGGTTCCATAGCTTGAGGCAGTTAATAAAGGGTGCATCACTGATTTTCTTATTGCTTTTACTACAATTTTTTAAATAAACCACTGTCAGATGACCATAGTGTTCTGGAGGGTATGTAGTTGACTATTTCTTGAGCAATATAGTTTGGGCCTAGCCCATGTACCGCCTTATATGTAAGGAGAAAGACCTTAAAGAAAATTCTGCATGCTACTGTCAGTGCTGGTTGGCCAATACTGGATTAATATGTTCTCTCCTGTTAGTTCTTGTTAAAAGCCTATCTGCTGAGTTTTGAATGAGCTGTAGTCTCTCCATTTATTTTTGTGGGAGGCCGGTAAACAGCGAATTACAGTAGTCGAGTCGGCTAGATACAAAAGCATGAATACGTTTTTCTGCATATTTTTTCTTTGAAAAATTATCAAACTTTAGCTATATTTCTCACATGAAAGAATTATATTTTCACTACCCTATTGATGTGGGACCTATATCTTAGAAAGATTGGTAACCTCCAATTTTATCCAAGGTGTTAGACTTCTTAGATTACTAGCCAAAATGTCCGGATTTGCTTTAGGGCCGACAAGTAGGATTTCAGTTTTGTCCTTATTTAACTTTAAGAAGTTACTTAAGAACTATTTATTTATTGCCAAAAGACAGTCCATAATATAGTCAGTAATAGATTTTAAAGCTGCAGGATCATTTGATTCAGTAGAAATGTACAGTTCTGTGTCATCCGCGTAACTATGGAAAGATACATTGTGTTCCCTAATGATATCCCTGAGTGGCAGCATGTATAGTGAAAATAATAACGGGCTAAGGCAACTCCGCTGTGCAACCCCATAAGAAATGCTGTGTTTCTTAGACACATGTTCTGCAAGACTGACGCATAACTGCCTTCCTCTTATGTAGGTTTGAAACTGATATAACACATTATCAGAGAGACACACCGATTTCTCAAGCCAATTTATGAAGATGTCATGATCACTGGTATCAAATAATGCACTCAAGTCTAGGAAAATAAGGATTGAGACTTTATTCTGATCAAAGTTAAACCAGAGGTCATTAATTATTCTGGTGAGAGCAGTTTCAGTGCTGTGATGTGCTCTAAACCCTGATTGAAATGCCTAATGGATACTTTAAGAAAAGTGTTTATTTGAACCGAGACTAACTTTTCCAGTATTTCACTATTACATTTCAAGTTTGATATTGGCCTGTAGTTGATCAATGCATTAACATTGATGTTGGATTTCTTTAGTGAGGGTTTTACAACAGCTGTTTTGAAAGAATAAAAAAAAAGCTTCAAGTGATGTATTAATAATCTTCAAAACATGACCTGACAGACTGTCAAACACCTGCTTAAAGAATGATGTGGACACAGGGTCAATACATGAGTTACAGAAGTTACTGCTGTCATCAATGGATAAATAGTTGTTTGCTTATTTGTTTATTAAAGAATAATACTAGCTCTTCACACTTTGAGGCAGAGGGCTGAGGGGGGTAGGGACAATATTGAGATGCTGGTCAATAGTGTAGAACAGTACTCTAGGGTTTCCAGCATTCTCTGAGATGATATTGGTGAAATAATCCTGTCTTGACAGGCAGATTGGGTTGTTGTGTTGTGTTGTGTTGTCATTCATTTAATGGATTCTTTGTAAATATCACGGTGATCTGTAAGTCCAATGTTCTGCCATTTTCTTTCTGCTGATCGACATAATCATTTCAAGACCTTAAAATTAGCTTTATTTAACCATGGCGATACTTTTGGTCTTTAGTGGAACGGCAGTATTTAGAGCATATGCCATGCTATCTTTCACATTTTTAACCATGTAATTTTGTGAACATAGCATAGCAATCATAGCAATACATAGATTTGATTATATTGCAGAACTTTGTTTCAGCCATTTTATTCAGGAATCTCTTTTGAACCAGAATTTCCCCTTTTTTCTCTGGTACAAAAAGGTTTGTAACATCCATGTCAATTCAGAAGAACCACGACAAGCTAATGTTGATGTTAATCATCTGAGACGTATTATTCACAGGTGATTCCTATAAGGACCATAATAATTTTGTTCCTGTTTTATCTCAGTATTGGTTTTGGATGTTTCAGTTTCCAACATGTATATGTTGAACCAGAACCCACTGAATTGCTAATGACTGAGGTAAGGACCCAAACGCAAGACACATAGTGGACGTTAACAAGGTTTTATTTTAAAAATAAACAAAAAGGGGTACAACGGCAGGACCACGGGAGCAACGCAACATTTCAACAATAACCGACATAGGAATGGGGAAAAGACTGGGGCTAAATACACAGGTAGACAAGACAGGGAGACAGACCATTGGCTCACAACAACGAGGAACAGGTGCAGCATATTAGACATGATTAATCAGACACCGGTGGCATTAACGAGACTGGAAAACACTGGGCAGGAAGTGACGGGAAAACAGGCCTGATATACAAGGTAAACACATGAAGTGACGAGACTAACACAGGACTGGGATCACAAAACATTACAACAGCATAAAGCACCAGTGTATGATTTATACAGTAACCTGTATCAAGACCGGCATTCAGTATAACAGACAGCTACTGCTGTACGATGACCACATTGCTTTTAGTGTTATGATATTGTTTGCATATCAAAATCTATTATAAGTGTTAAAATGAATAGAAATCACTGGCATAAGCCTAATTCGTACAATGTACCAAGAAAATCAGAACAGGATTAATTTCAACCTAAGGCTAAACAATCACAAAGACAGGAAAGTAGCAATTACATTATAGCCTCTTCAGTATCTTTCGTAGAAACAAATGCATGTACAATACACGTTTTTTCTGGAAGGGGATGAAATTCAAATTAATTTGGACTCGGATGGCAGTCAAAATACTGTAACCACCACTGGCACGCTGCCAGGCCTGTGCTCTTTATTAACAGCAGAGTGGAGGTTGAGGACACAGGACAGTACCTAGCTGACAGACAGTAGACCTAGTTTTTTGCCTGATCACTGACAGGTTTTCTCACCCTCTGCTCCATGGGTCATTTGAAAAAGAGCAAGGATTAAGATGGCTAGCTAGAGACAAAGGGCTAAAGATGCCTCCCTCAGAGCTCCCAGACCACACAATGACATGCACAATAAGATGGTGTGTTCTTTTTGCCTGAACCGGATGTCATCTGCTGTGCAGAACCTTCCAGCATTGTGTGATGCCTCTGCCATTGTAGCCATGCCCTGTGAATACCTTGCCGATATGTCACAGTGGGTAAATGCTTTCTTCCTGTCCAGTGTGCCTGAAGATCCCCCAGCCTGGAAAGAGAAGGTATGGTGGTCCCAGGATGTACATTTCAAACCATCACAACAATTTGCAGGGTGGAAAATAGCAATGACCCCTGCTTTCACTCTTAAACGCTATCCTTTTCCACCAGTCTCTTTTTTATTGTTCCAACCCTTCTGAGTTTGGGACACAGCTTCAGGCTACCTCAGAGGTATAGACGGAAGATAGATGACATTGGGGAATAGCAGTCAAAAACATCAGCCAAGATCTCCTTGGCTATAGTTCAATTTACTGTATGTCCTTGTTGGAACATGCTCATCTAGCAGACACTGGTGCATGTAGTAAGAAAACCTCACCAGTTACCTTTGACAATCTTGATGTGTTGATCTACAATCTTTAGCCTTGTTTAAGATACTGAGATGGCAAATATCAATGGTGCAGAAGTAGTTTAAGTCATGTGCAAAGCATTAATGCAAAACAAGTCTTCAACCCCCTCTCCACAAACCAGGCACTATGGGTTTGTGATATGTGACAGATTTATAGCTGATTAGTGAGGAACTAAAATGTAGACAGATACTGTGTAAGAACAGTGAAAGAGGAAAGGGAGGATATGAAAAGCACAATTTTCTCCAGTGTCATGGAGATTTATTTTTGTGTTGTGAGATGTCATTTTGTCACCCTCATGAGCAGTCAAACCTACACACAATGTCTGCACTCGTAGTGATCAGAAAGAATAGTTTGACTTTTCAAACAATATTCTACGCAGGACGAAATTGACAGATTAATCTAAAAGGTTCACATTCCCAGTGTAGATCAACATATACAGTATTGTTCAGATATGCAGGACATACATAATAATGTATGTAGGGGAGAGCTGGGATTAAACATTTATTCATTATCAAAATGGCTAGTATTTTAAATAATTCTGCTCTTTACCATGGGTAAACTGCAGAAATGATGGGTGGTAAAATGTAGAAATGATTTTCAATATTTCCTGTTTTATCTTGGTGTGATAATCAAATCCAATGTATGTTAATTGAAAAAACTACAATGAAAATACAGTGAATAAAATACTGTATTTCTAAGTATTTCTAAGTGATTGTTTTGATGCTGGTCTGTTGTTCAAATGTTTTGTTGTGGGGTGACAGCACTATTAATTGTGCCTCTCTTGCATCTCCTGTTACTTCTACAGTATACCAGACTTTAACAACATATTCCAACATTTACTGCTGTTTAGCTACAAGATTAGTAAAGAAAATAGTATATGTTTGTGTTAGAATAAATGTTATATAACATATACGTTTGACTGCATCACTAGTTTCACTGGGCAGTTAAGGAAATGGCTGCATTACTCTCCCACTCTATAATACAAAATGTTTGCCTGTAACACAACACTCAGAGAATGGCCAACATGATTTTAGCCCACGGCACTTAACATGATACATAAATGCTAAACAATGCCTATGAAAATGTATATGCCACAAAGAGCTGAGGCAATGTTAAACCTGCAGGTAACACCTTCGGTAAGTGAAATGGAATTTCTTAAAACATATTATCAGTAAAACCACAAGAGTGAGTATAATTCCTGCTTGAATTCCTGCACATTAACAAGTGAGGGTTCTGATAATTTCACCTAATTCTTTTCAACACAGCAGCCTAATTCTACAATCCCAAACTGGGGTATTTGCGGTCAAGAGATTGCTTGAAGCTTTTTAATCAATACAAATACCACAGTTTGTACTTCTTAATGGGCAGACAGGGCAGGCAAATAGAAAGAAGAAAGAGTTCTCTGGTATTCACATTGAACAGCCCTATTTTAATAGTCCTCTTGGTATAAAGAAAAGCTAGTGTGGTTTTGTGTTCAACAGCTCTGAGATGATGAATAGATCTTTCCCACAAAGAAAAAATAAACAGCTGCTTTAACAAAGCACAGTAGTAAGAATGCAACTTTTTTATGTGTAAAGGCTGGCATGCAGATGAAAGGTCTCTTTCAAGATGGCGCATACAGTAAAGTTGCCCACTCGTTGCCGACTGGAACTCTGGGGAAAACAAATCCAGGTGGCCAATGTTGGCATACGAAAGAGAGGAAAGACCACATATTGTTGTGTTGTGTGTTCAATGCTACACTCACTTTACTTATATGAATTTTCACCCTTTAATGTGCAGTCAAATTTCACTTTCTGTGCAACAAAATGCTTGTACAGATAGCAAAAATAAACACTGAATAATGTTGCTGGCAAAACTGCATTGCCTACAAGTAAATTTTTTTAATGCATTTGGCGGTATAATGTAAAAAAAATACA
The DNA here is from genome assembly GCA_025399855.1 of Forbesichthys papilliferus. Lineage (NCBI taxonomy): Eukaryota > Metazoa > Chordata > Actinopteri > Percopsiformes > Amblyopsidae > Forbesichthys > Forbesichthys papilliferus. The sequence goes on from JAODOY010002222.1 coordinate 7,655, forward strand.
AGCCTGAATTTCGTGTATTGCTATCTACACTATAACCAAACTTGTAAATATGTGAAAAGTTATCTTTCTCATAATAATCACAATTCTGAGAAAATATCTTGTATTTTCCAGAAAGGTTAATATGAAAGTCGAGTCATTTTACTGTTTCCAAAGAAAGTCAAATACAAGAACATGAGTGATTGGACTTGTTAAACCAACATCAGAGAGCATGCATTGTAAGTCAATAACTTGCGGAGGGTAAAGCTCATATTATGAGAAAGGTTTTCGTAAGTTTGAGAAATGTTCTCTGGGAAACAAACTTTACAAGTTCTAAGATATATTCTTCTCCCGCTTATCCGGAGTCGGGTCGCAGGGGCAGCAGCTCCAGCAAGGGACAGCAGCTCCAGCAAAGGACCCCAAACTTTCCTTTCCCGAGCCACATACGCAAACTCTGACTGGGGACCCCGAGACATTCCCAGGCCAGTGTGGAGATATAATCTCTCCACCTAGTCCTGTGTCTTCCCCAAGGCCGCCTCCCAGCCGGACGTGCCTTCAACACCTCCCAAGGAGGCGCCCAAGGGGCATCCTTACTATATGCCCGTACCACCTCAACTGGCTCATTTCGACGCAAAGGAGCAGCGGCTCTACTCCGAGTTCCTCACGGATAGCTGAGCTTCTATCTCTAAGGGAGATGCCAGCTGTCTGAAAAAAACCATTTCGGCCACTTGTACCTGTTATCTTGTTCTTTCGGTCATGACCCACTCTTCGTGACCTTAGGTGAGTTTAGGAATGAAAATTGCCCGGTAGATTGAGAGCTTTGCCTTCCAGCTCAGCTCTCTCAGCTCTCTTTCTACGATGTGGTAAAGTGATTGCAATACCGCTCCCGCCGATCCAATTCTCCGGCCAATCTCCCGCTCCAATGTCCCCTCACTCGCAAACAAGGCCCTGATGTAAGACTCCTTAATTTGGATAAGGACTCATTCTCTACCCGGAGTAAGCACTCCATCGGTTTCCTGCTGAGAACCATGGCCTCAGATTTAGTGGTGTTAATCCTCATCCCAGCCACTTCACACTCTGCTTCAATTGGCTTCACTTCACAATATTCTCAATATTACGAGATCACGACTCATAATATAATAGATAAATCACTTTGTTCAAAACTTCCTTATACCTTCTTTAATTCAATTTAGACAGGCAAATGTCAACACCAGATCATGCACATGGATTATATTTCATGTCCACTCTATGTCCAGTGTTCGCCACAGAGATGGGTAGGATTGCTTTTAATTCCTTCTCCATATGTTTATGGAACAAATTTACAAACATAGCATTAAAAAAAAAACACGTGTGTCTCTTGCTCAATTTAGTATCTGTATGATGTTGTTTGTGATAGGGTTAATGTTAGGCTAACCCTGTTTTTAATTTTGTGTAATTATTGTTTTAATTTTCTTTATAAAACTTTTAACATGTATTTATTGTTGTTGTTTGTGTTTCATTTAAACTGTACATGTCAACATGTACAGGTTTTTTTTTTTAAAATACATTAAACATTGCAAACACTTGCTTTCCCATTGGAAATCTTTCTTTACTTGCCTGTTATAAAAAGGCAACATCTGGAAAAGATATGACCAACTTTATTTTCCGTTTCACTTGGTTACAGTGGCCATGGAAACTGGGTCTAAGCATAGGCAGCGACATTTTCTGTTGACTAATAGGTTGACGAATAATAGTCTAATGTAATGTAGAAGACCAGTTAATAATTTAGATAAAAGGAAACACTGTCCATACAATAGCACTTTACCTAACCGAAAGAAAATTGGTTTTCCATAGGTCTACTGAAGCATAATTTACCAACTTGCACTTAGAATACATCTATACAATCTTACTTATTTCTTCACATCAATGGAAGCCCAGTCAGGTAGCTATTGTATCTTTCTCTCTCTCTCTCTCGCTCTCTCTGTCCCTCTCTGTCTCTCTCTCTGACAGCCATCTTAAATCTACTTTGAGATCCCAGGAGACCCTTTTCTGCATACTCAATACTCACTGCTCCTTCAGCCCACACAGATCACCATGGCAACCATGGACCACCTCTGGCTTTCAGAGCATCTGTCAGCTACAAGAAGCCCCCCCCCCCCCACACACACACATACACATACATCCAATTAAAACGCACCTACAGCATTTCTTATTTTTTTATAACATAATATAGACTAATCATTTTGCCAAACATACTGTACATCTAGATTCAAATAATCAACATAAACCACAGAACAAATACAAATGTTTAAGTTATGGCTTTGAGGACCTCTAAAATAACACACATTACTTCTGTCAAGAGTGCCACGTGTGCAGCCGCCTGCAGGGGGCAGACATGCTCCTATTTTACCAACAGGCTATGTTGACACTTTCTTTACCAAAACCACGAAAGAGCTGCTGTGTCACAACCCACGCTGGGAGGGCAAAGACCCCCCACCCATCCTGCACTCAAAGTAGGATTTAAGCCTAGCCCTTCTGAACCCCTCCGCTGGTACAGTAACCACCCTTAGAGGCACAGGAAACTTTGTGTGTGTGCGTGTGTGTGTGCCTGTACGGATCACTCTACTGTATGTGTGAACAATAGCAGAAGGGGGAGAATGTCTCTGTGGTGCAAAGTAACATAAAGTGTCTACTATTTATATACAGAATGCTTTGTTTGTTTGTTTGTTTGGTGTGAGACAGCAGCTTTTGCGTACAGCTACCATTGTCTTCTCCTGCAGCTCCCCTCTTTCTCAGAAGATCTTTGTCATGTCCTCCTCTCAAGGCCCATCCCCCACACACCACCGGCACCACTCAATGCGAAGAAGGCACGAGAGGGTGCGTGCGTGCGTGTGTAGGGTTTTTTATTGGGGGGGAAGGGGGGGTTACCATTGTAAACTGCAATTGTTGCAATCTGCAGGGCCTGGCCGTGGCATCACCATCCCAAATTGATTTCACCATCAATTACCTTTGTGGCATGTAAGGGGGGGCTGCAAGGGGTCCAGCGCTGCTTGGCTGCCAACATAACCTCCTCACCCTACACTATTTTCCCACCATCTGGAATCAAAGGCCATTGTGTCCTAAGAAAGTGCTGGGGTCACGCATTTAGCCAAAGAACCCCCTTCCCCCATCCACTACACACACAAACAGGTCAACCATAAGTTGGGCTGGATGGTGTGAATAAGCGCTAGAGTGAGAGAGTGGAGGAGCAGAGCAGTGAGAAGCAGGTATGTAGGCACAGAGGACTGCTGTTGTGGAGATAAGGCCAAAGACATCAATAGACTCATTGAACACTTTGGAATACTGTTATCTCTGAGATATGTGTTCCTGTTTTCAGCTCTGGCTGCTCAGCCAATTGGCTCACCTGGGGTGTGTTTCCCAAAAGCATCTTTGCTAACTACAATAGAAATTTACGTGGTTGGAACTACGCAGTTGCGACCCAAGTGTTTCCCAAAACCATAGTCTGGACTATGGAGGAAACTATGTTGGTGACTTACGTAGTACGATGCATCGCTAAACAACGCAGGTGTTTCCCAAAACCATAGTTCCAACAAACGTTAGTAACACTGTCGTTAAATTGTGTCGTTCGAACTACAGCTCTCAAGGTGTCATTAGAAGCATAGTTCGGGGTGACTACGTCATAAACGGTAGAAAATTCAGTCAAATAGGCTTATTAGAAAGGCATGTCCATCTAATCTTGCTGTAGAAAAACAGTAGACCTAAGTGTTTTGAAAATGTAACATCGTTGTAAAAGTAGGCCTACTTTTAAATGTAATCTATTTATCAATAGGCCTACAGTACATGTGTAGACTGCTTAGAGCCACTTTGCTGCTTTGAAGCATGTCTGCCTTATAGTAGGCTACATATTTGAAGTATGAATAGCATAAATGTTTAGGCTACACAAAGTGTATTGCGTTGAATGCAATGTATTCCTAATAGTTAAAATTCCTTAGAACTTAAAATGGGAGTATGCATTACATTAAGTAAGCAGACCGGACTTTAAACCGCAACCTTCATGTTGAGAACCCAACACACAAACCACTGTGCTAATTGCCTGGACATAAACTGACATCTTATTCTAACAATATTATATTTAAGTATTCACTATAGTTTTTTATTATTGTGATTAGCAGATCATCTGCCATTAATCACTTCTCATTAAAACAGCATTATATTAGGGAGGGTATTTTATTCTAAATGTAAATTTCGTATTAAGTGATTTTGACATAGGATTTAATGTACGTAAGTATGATACAATACATTTCCAATATGTAAGGGGGAGCTTCTGAGGGAGCACCATATGGCAGTGAAGGGAGAGGTGCTTTGTTTTGATTGTATTCAAATCTCAGCATGCTTCGTCCAGAATACCTTTAACTAAAAAAAAAGTTTTATTTTATTAAGAATCATGAAAATAAAACGTAAATTTGCTGGTTGTGTACGTTCAGTTGAGATGGATGGGGATGAATTATTCATTTCAATTTAGGAAAATATATCTTAATACCTGTTAACTGTTAAAGTTAGGATCAGGTGGATATTTCTTGCATGTTCAAGTTTATTATATTTATATACAGTTGCAAGAAAAAGTATGTGAACCCCTTGGGATTACGTGGAGTTTTGCATGAATTGGTCATAAAA
>JAODOY010002224.1:0-12283 GCA_025399855.1 Forbesichthys papilliferus
ACCTGGAGTAGGCACTCCATCGGTTTCCGGCTGAGAACCATGGCCTCAGATTTAGCGGTGCTAATCCTCATCCCAGCGGCTTCACACTCGTCTGCGAACCGATCCACTCACACACATTGATAAATATGATAGTTTATTTATTTATTTAAAAAACAGTTTGGTTGATTTTGTAATTTTGTATTACTTATAGTTATTTATTTATATTGTTAGTAAACTGTGTTTAAACTGTGTTTAGTTTGGGAAACATCTAACTTTTTATGAATAGAATTAAATAACATTGTAAAAACACACACTTTCTAACGTTGCGTTGAATGACCAGTGTTAGGACACTTGGTTTTGAGCCACAGCCCCTGACTCCAGAAGCTCTTTGATGACATCATCAGTGTAGGACAAGGTGTCCCTGAGTACCTGAACAGTGTGCTGACCAATAAGAGGAGGGGGTGTCGGCCTGCTGGCCTGGAAACTGCTGAAACGAACAGCTGGGCCTGAGAACCCAAACACAAACAAATACTCATGACAAATACTCAGGTTCAGGAACTATCAAATACAACAACACTGCAAACATAAAGCTGTTGTTTTGTTCTGTACAGTTGAAATGGGGCAGTTGGTCTGCTTAGTGAACTGTGTATTGTGTTTGAACAATATGAGTAATTCTCCACACCGCAAGCTCTGCCTCTGAGCCCATAAGTACTGTACCATCAACGACTAAAAACTACATCTGACCCCATCACTCTTTATAAACAATAAATGTTTATTCTCTCCATACTGAGGTTGTGAACTTCAGAGTGACCTCTTTAAAACACTCTCTCCTCCCGGTGGGTGTGTGTGTGTGTGTGTAGAACCACAGGGACTTGTTAATATGAAGATGAAACACGCTGAAAAGATGAAAGATGAAAGTTCACCGACTCATACAGAATACAGAATTCATACAGATTTTCCATGAACTGCATTTGGAATTCAATGTTCTGGAAACACAAACACACTCTCATTGTCTTCATGTCTTAATTGACCGGATAAACATTCCATGCTTTTCTCTGTCTGGACAAAAACCAAAGGGTGAGATTTCACTGAGTGTTTGTATGTATGCACAATCATGTGTGTGTGTGTGTGTGTGTGTGTTTGTGTGTGTGTGTGTGAAAGTGAGAGGAAGCTCTCTCTCTCTCTCTCACACACACACACACACACGAACAGTACCCCAGTGTTTCAGATCATTGTGCAAAATGGCTGAAAGTGGAGGGAAAGTCAAAAATAATCAATCAAAAATAACCGGCATTAAATATTATTTATAGTATACCATGAACATATCACTTCAAGAGGCAGAATATTGCAGCCCCTTTTTGTCCAGTGTATATAACTACCGTCACTACGATCACTACGGGACACAACAGTTGTCCATATGAGTGGAATAACACAGCGCTCTTGCCTGGTACAACCTGAGCTCTCCATACGATTTGCTTCACTTCACCATTCAGAACCATTCGTCAGCTGGTGATTCATTTGGTGCTGAATGCAAATGAAGTCCCTGTGTTTGAAAAATCACAGGCAAACGTTTGCTGTTCTGATTAGTTGAAGGAGGTCCAATTTCTTGCTAAGGATTTGATTGGCAACTATTGACACCGCCTCTATAACAAACAAACTTTGAATGGAGAGTCTCCTGACTGATTTGTAGAGCGGAACAAATCTTAAAGCTTGCAAATCAGGATGGTTTTACCAGGATGTAAAGTCACCACAATATTTCTCAAAGGCATCCGCTTTGGGTTTCTCCATGCAGGAAACACCCTGGTTAAACAGTTTCATTATGCTGTCAGTGTGTGTTTGTGTGTTTTCTCTCAATGGGATGACAGTGTTCCAAATTCCTAGGAACATATCGTTCTGCTCAGGTGACTGTGTGTGTGTGTGTGACAGACAGAGTGAGTGAGTGAGTGAGTGAGTGAGTGAGTGTGCGTGTGTGTGTGTGTGTGCACGCGCTGTGTGTGAATATAAATAAGTAAAGGCGTGATCTTCCGACAGTATTCCAGATTCTTAATTGAGGATTTTTTTGGTGTTCAATAAATCCCTGTTTGATTGATGTTGGAGAGAATGGCATTTCCTGGATAGCGCTTTGAGCTCAAACCTGGATTAAGGTTGTACAGATGAATAGGGCTGGATTTGAAATAGGATTATGAGTGCACATATTCACTGGATGAGACTGGAACTTTGATTAAGGCTGTGCATATAAACTGGACCGGGTTGGAGCTGGGATTACGGCCTTTACAGATAAACCTGAATAGACGAGATAAACTTTTAGACTCCAGCAGTCATGCTCACAACATGCTAATACTCCAGGCTATATTCCCAGAGTGTGTGTGTATGTGCGTACATTTTGTGTATCAAAGAAAAAGCGAGGGTGTGACAGCATGAGCCATGTGTTGTGGTTTGTCTGTGGGACCTTCACAAGGAACCCACCCATCTAGCAATATGCACACACACACACACACACACACACACACACACGTCTACACATATTTGGTCATGCAGACAATAGCAAACATCACATGGGAGCAATTACAATGTTCTTTAACAACCAGAACCTTGTCTGTTGGTCTATCTATGTCTTGATATGTGTGTGTGTGTGTGTGTGCGTGCGAGTGTGTGTACAGTATACTGACCAGGTACATAGATGACTCCTGCTGTAGGGTGGCTCATCTCTTGAATCAGACCATTGTGTTTAACCTGCTCACACACACACACACACACACACACACACACACACACACACACACACACACACACACAGACACACACACGCACACGCACACACAAACAAACGCACGCACGCACACACACACACAATTATTATTGAAAATTTCACTGTTTGGAGGCAATGTATTAGGTATTATTCTAAGATATTTTTCATACATAACATGCATATAAATATATTAAGTTCACACAAGTAATCTCAGAAATCTAATGCAACTAACGGACATAAAAGTCAGCCGGCCTCTAACAATACTCTAACTGCCTGCTGTATACAATGTAGACACTTCACATGGAAATACCCTGATCCATATACGTGTTATTATTTATAATACTACAATATAAATAATAATACGTATATGGCATACACGCAATGCTATGCCTTAAGTACTACCATAGGCCATATTAATCCTGCAGTATAAATACCATGTATCTAGCGCATACTGTACAGAAATACTACCACTGTTTACAGTACACTCCTGCAGTATACTGTAAATACTAACATGTATCTAGTACACAATGTACAGAAATACTACCACTGTTTACAGTACACTCCTGCAGTATACTGTATATCCCAAAACAGAAGATTATTAAAGACATTATTACTTTAACAGTCAATAAGAACAAACGGGATAGATAGGAGAGAAAGAGAGAGGGAGAGGAAGAGAGAGAGAGAGAAAGAGATTCAGAGGGAGAGGTAGAGAAAGGATGAGTGGAAAAAAAGTTTTCAAGCCTCATGGAAAAACTCAGAGGAGTGTGGATGTGGGCGAGGTCTCTGTATAAACATCCACCCGTGTGTGTGTGTGTGTAGGGCAATATAAGCCACGTTCGTGTACATATGCCAGTTTAGCTTTTTCCATTTCCAAAATACACACACACACACACACATACACACACAGAGAAGAAAGAGCCATGTTTGTTTGTCTTGTCTGTCTGTCTGACTGCCTGAGATGGTCAGACAGACAGCTACATGTCTGTCTCTCTCCATCATGCTCTGAAACTGTTTGATGACTTTCATTTAAACATCAAACATACATAAACTTTGTGTTTGTGTGTGCGTGTGTGGTGCACGGCTCACTTCCGATGCATGGCTCACTATAACCTACAGAACACAGGGAATTGAACCCCTAACCCTAGCAGTGTTAGAGCCTTGCTCAAGACAGGGGGTAGTACTACTAACCTTGCTTTTGTTAAGGCCGAAATCTACAGTACAGCTTCAAGACTACTGTGTTTTTGATGTGTGTGTGTGTGTGTGTTTATGCATGCATGAAATGTAACAGTATGATTGCATGCATGTGTGTGCGTGTGTGTAATCCTATCTGCTTGTTATGCAGGGCATTATTGCGTCCATATGGAGATCAGTACCACACGTGTACACGCATGTGCACAATCTCTCTCACACGCACACAGAAGAAGAAGAATTCACCAATCATCATATAATCATCTTAGCATTATCTTTTAATACATTGGATAAGGTAGTATGTGCTAATGGAACAAGTCGCAGTCCAGTAGAGTGGTTCCAGTAAGTAGGAGTCACCCAAACAGACCAACTGCCATTTTTTGAAACAGTGGAAACTCCCATCTGAGAACAGAAACACAGTGTGAAGTACAGAGACAGTACAACAACAGAGTAGAGCAACGCCTTTAACTTAGCATGTCCTGATCTTTGGTATCAGCTTGGTTTAAACTTCTTGAACTTCGTTAGCTCTCTCTTGCTTCTCCCTCCTTTCACGGCTGCAATGACTGTCTACCATTTTCAGAAATATTCTTAATGAAATAGCCGCACTATAGTAATGACCAGAGAGAGCGAGGGAGAGAGAGAGTCCTTTCCTGTGTGGTGTTGTGCAGTATGCCTTAAACTATTGTGCGTGTGTGTGTGTGTGTTGTTGTTGTGCGCCAATCTAAATGTTATTTAGCTGAACAAAGAGTGTTCACCTGCAAGGCATGTATGTGTGTGTGTGTGTGTGTGTGGGGTGGGGGGGGGTGCGACCATGCTGGACACTAACTGGGAGGTTTATCAAAAGACACACACAGCAGTAGCTTATATAGCGTTGGCAACATGTTGAATGACATGCCTCTCCTCCGCCACACATTCTTTCAATCCCCCCCTCTACACTTCCGTTATTCTCTGTTTGGCCTCACTCTAAAAGGTCCCAGCCCCGCTCTCTCCCTCTCTCCTCCCTCCATCCCTCTCTCTCCCTTCATCCCCCCAGCCCCATCTACCCTCATCAGGACCACTGGCCACTTCTCCCTGCTCTTTGCAGACATCTCTGCCATCGCCCCGATTGCCTTTTCTTTAGCTTTAGTATATTTTATTGTATTTATACATTGTACTGATATACAGTATACTGTTTGGCTGTATAAGTATGTTATATGTGTTAAGATAGCTAACCAGTTCCCTGAATAGACAGAAAAGTTTGTGTGCGTGTGTGTGAGCGCGTGCGTGCGTGCGTGTGTGTGTGTGTGTGTGTGTGTGTGTGTGTGTGTGTAAGCAGTAGTCTGGAGTTGACCTCAGATATGAAAGAGAAAAGTGAATATTGGATCTTATCTTCACATCTGAGATCAGAGCACTGATGACATCGTAGTGATGAGGTCACTTCAAGGTCACTGGTTTTAATCCCCAAGAGAGTGAGAGAAAGAGAGCTACACACACATACACACCTTGGCCCAGTTTGCAAGCCACAGAACGTACCGGAAAGCTGACCAACTCAAGCCATGCTCCAGTTGTTTCAGTGTGTGTGTGTGTGGGTTTGTGTGTGCGTGATTACCATGAGACCCAATAAGAGCTGAGGCTCACTAAAAAGACACACACTGGAAGGCTCTCTTCAACAAACACACGCGCGCGCATACATACACACGTACAGATCGGATAAGACTAATTGATGGAAACTGCTGCAGATGTGGGAAATGAATAAAACCCATCCAGTGATATACCACACCGGGTAACAGCCAAGCCACAGCACACACACACACACACACACGCTATCTAGACAAAGGGTTGACAGAGAGAGAGAGAGAGAGAGAGAGAGATAGTCTGTGTATTGTTTCTTTGTGTGTACTGCGTGTGTGTGCGTGTGTGTGTGTGTAGGTGTGTCTGCGTGTGTGTGAGAAAGATCAATAAAATATACATTTACATATACACAAATATACATTAAAAAATGTAAGATAGTCAGCTAGGGCTGGGCGATATGGACCAAAAATCATATCCCGATACGTTTACTATAAATACCGCTACACAATATACTGTACTGTATATCAGTGGGCTGAATGTTCAGGCCTACATCAAGACCAAGTTTAATTCAAATAAAACCAATAACAGGTTTTTACTCTTATGCCTTGTGATAATAAAAATGGCATATTCGTTTTGTTGATACATTTTTGATTGAGCCTTGGTTTGGTTGAAGTTGGGAAACACCCTGAACTTGCTACCAAAACAAACTAGCTATGATATTCGATACAGCCCTGTCAAAAAGCATGCATTGCTCCCTCCTGTTCATTTGTCCATATACTGTACATACCTACCCTACCTACCTAGCTCTTGCAGTCCCACTTCTGATTTCACAAATAAATAATTCACCTATCTTTAGGCCAAATAAAACAATTTAAAAAAAAGATTTAAAAAAAAGAAAAACTAAGTTCCTTTTTTTTTTTAATAAACTAAAATATATATCATGAATTTAGACTAAGCCAGTCGTTACATCACTTTGCAGTTCGTATTTCCTTGTAGCTATTGATGTTAATATAAAGGTAGAATGTTGTATCTCCATTTTTTGGGCTCATAGTTGAAAAATTGTGGGGGTAAATATGGCATAAAATAATCTAATGAACACTTGTCAATGGCTACACAATATGCTGGACAGTCAAAAAAATATTTTTTTCCAGTTCCACTATAAGCATAATTACAATGGTTGGGCTTTGTAGGGCAGTGCTGTAGTCGACTAAAATACTCAAAGTCAATGATCACAACAATGATCACAATCTAAGGCTTAACAATGAGAGCACTAATTCTGTAAGACAGCTGTGTGTTAAAAAGCAAATGCATTTGTTAATTCTATTTTACAGTAGTTTAGCCTAGCAACAAGCTATTTATGCTAATCGTGGCAATTTAAACTAAGGAGAAAAAAAGGAAACCAGAAGGAAATGTTAAATGTTTTAATTGTAGCGACATTATTTGCAGTTGTACATGATTAAATGTAAAGCAGAAAAGTTAAATATTGCAGCTATAATGACTGTTTGCTAAATTTAATCCACATTAATTTGATTAGCTTGTAAAACTACTGTAGCTATAGACTATCTGTATTTGTTTGTTAAAAACTTAAACAATGTGACTTAGTATGTCTCTAATAGGCTCCTGTACACAGGTGTGCTTCAAATGTACAAATGAATCAACTTGTGGGAACAGATCAGAATATGTGAACTGAGCGGAGTGGCAGTGGAGCAATCCAAAGTTGACTGGTGCAAGGAGCGTAATTTGAGCGGGCAAGAAGGCTCAATCTATCCCTCAATCGCTCCAGTACCGCGCCGATCTTGGCGAGTAGCCGGTCACATCGTAGCTGTTTGCTAACATGTGTTCATAGCGTGTGATCTATGGTAGTTTTAATATGTGTAAGTATACCCCTTACTTGTGGTTGGCACTGTCTACCTAGAGAAGGCTGGACAGAACCTGAAATAAAGTAGTTGCAATGACGCAAAGAATAACATTGTCATGTGTCATGTGTTCTTATTAAAATAACACACGATATTAGGCTACATTATGGAGTTCACCTGTTTGAGTGTAGAATATAGGCTATATTTTTGTTAAAAGGCAGGCTAGATCTGAAGTCTATTTGAAATGATACTGTAGGCCTATTCTCACCAATTCATACCGTTAATAAACAACATTGCTACATTCTAATTAAACAACCGAACAGCCTACTCAACATACATGATAGGCCTATGCCTACATAATCACAAAATTGTACGGGTTTGTTTAAATTATGACTGAATTTAGTTTCCCTTGAGCGAAGAGTGGTTTTGAGCGGCTTGAAAAGGAGGAGCAGACTTCGCTCCAAGAGCGATGATCGGGTTTCTAACAGCTCCACTCCGCTCACATGCTCTGGAACGGAGTTAGAAGTCCGACATCTGTGAGCTTTCTCCGGTGTCTCCGCTCCTTCGACACTGAATGCACTGAACCACGCACTCCCCATTACACTCCTCAGACTTTAAGTGCAGGCATGGAGTGAGAGACGGCCCAAACAAACGTAAAATGAATGAATGAATGCATAATAAATCTACATTCTAAACAATATTGTCTAATTTTATATCTCTTTTGAAAATATATCCGTATACATTAAATATCGGTATATCGCCAGCCCTACCCTCGGCACAGATCTCATTGTCTCTCCCTGCTGAGCCTTTTGCCTTAAAACTACTACAAATAGACTCCCTTAAGAGTTTGGCTGTTCAGTATTCTCCCCCCTTTCTCATCGCTTCCTTCAGTAATTCCATTGCTTAACCGCATATTGTGCACTAACGTGCATGTTCAGTTTCTTCCTGCTTAGGTGCAAGGGTAGGGTGGCGGTTTGTGTCAACAAACCTGCATGACAGCTATACAGTAAATGTAATGGTAAATGGCTCAACAAAATAGTGAAACGCTCAACAAACTTTGGGCCTAATGGACGTATGTTAGCGAGCGCGGCGTGAAAATAAATGCAGCCAGACTGCAGATAGCGCACGCTGTGCCATCGCATTTTACGCTGGATGTACTAAACTTGCAACTGATCACGTAAGCAACGCTTGGCACTGCCCTCTAAACTTGGCGTTAACACCTTATCCGTAAGTTGCGGTGCCCAAAAGCAATGGAACAGCAGACTAAAAAAAAGTTTTCCGATCATGAAGTAGACCTTCAGTATTTATAAATAGCCTACTTGTCTATATGTATCTTCAAAGATAGAGATTACAAGAGCGAAACCCCCACCAAAATAATAATATTTGGGTGACTATAACATTTTAATGAAAGAAGTGAAATAAACATTTATTTTAACACCACACAAGCAATCAAACCCTTTAGCACGTATTGTATCTCCATGGCCCGTGTCTTCATCTTGCTTGGATGAATCTTGGCGTTGCATGCTTCCCCTGTTCAAAGAAACATGCACACTGGGATAACAGCTGCTTTTCAGAGACGCAGAATTTTCACCGCAAACTCGACTTGCGCTTTGCATCGCAATTTTCATGCATTTACCGGAAGAGCTAATCACTCTATCCTTACGCGTCTCCTGCCATTTATTTATGCGACACTCCTAATCTCCCCTCAACCCTGCATATGGATATGCATGAATATGAACACGCCATTTGCGAACCTGTGTTCCAAAAGTACGAAGAAATTATGCCTAAAACGGGCGCTAACACATTAGTACACGAGGCCCTTTGTATATTTTATTTATAGGCCTAAAATTCATAAGTAAAGTTGGCCCATAACTCAGGGATGTTAGTGTGTGTGTGTGCGCGCATGAGGGGAAACGCATGTGTTGATGTTATATGAATACGAATCTGATTAAACAGGAACGCTCGCTTTTTCACTAATCAAACATGAATGAACGACCACTGTGAGTAATCAATTAAGTGTGTTATTTGTATTCCTCTTCTCTCTCCGGTTCCTTTGTGATTATCTCTTGCTCTCTATGACAAGTGTCAGTCTTTAATTGGATCCCCTGCCTTCTCCCTGAGAAAGCATGCAGGGACATTTTGACCTGATTACAGTCACAAACCAAACTCATTTGAATATCATACTGATGAAACTGTACAACACTGCCAGGGTTGGGGGTCTACTCCCTGTATAGCTAAGAACAATAGGGAGAGTAAAGCATTAACCTCTCTCTTCCGGACCACTAGGAGTGGAGCACTGAGGCCCTCTATAGGCAGGAGGAGTTATGACATTGTCTGGACCCAGCAGAACTTCAGCCATTACACTGGTTCTGAACTTGGTCCTGGTCTATACTGATACCGTGCTGGCTAGTCTTGTTCAGACTAGATCCTGGTCTAGACTGGTTCAGAGAGGTTCAGAAGAGTTCTTAATGCAGAGGAACTGGTCATTTTCCACTGTATTGGCTTTCACTTGGAGCTACATTAAGGCCAAGCAATAGAGATTCATTAATCCACCTGGTAGTTCACAGTAGAGACGAGATGTGATTTTGGTTCTGCTAGTATATTTAATAAAATAACAGCATTACAAAGAGGCGCTGCCTATTAAAAAAAAGCTTTATTCAGAATTAGAGAGCTATTTAATGAGCAGTGTTGTTCAGTGTGATTTAATCTTCATGTTGTTAAATAAATATGTGCATTGGGTGAATGACACCAACCTAAAGGTTCATTCATACTAGAGCTTTTGATGCGCACCCGAGTTCACTTGAGCCGTCAGTCCCGTTCGGTTTGTTGGTGGGAATCCTCCCTTCCGAACTCGGGTGCGCACCCGAGACCGGACCCGGGTCCTCCAGAAAGCAGAGGTCTCGGGTATGGTTAATCCGAACTCCTATCCGATCTCGGGTGCGCCAAAAAACATGGAAGTAAACCCTGCTGCTGCTGATGAGTATGCTATGTAGTTTTGCTATGATAACCTAGCTCTCTCGCTTGCGACACTGAAATTATTTTGTTGTATGAGACGAAACTAAATTGCAGGTAATCACACTGTTCGCGCACCTTCGGCGTAGGCAACGCTGGTGCTCCGACTGCAACTGCAGGCAAAGCTAAAAACTCACTTTGCATTACAGCCTGTCTTTGCAAAAACCAACTGCTGCAGCTCACATCAATTCCATCCTGTGAAACGCATGTATACCATGGCGACAATACCTATACACTATTATTTAGGTGTTGACACTGACGTCAAATAAACAAAAGTATCATTATTATTAAATCAAATGTGTGACGCCGTATTTGATTTTGCCTCCTCTTTTCCATGTAGTGTTGTTGCCATAGAACTGTGGTTGTTGCCCAGCGACATTAAACGAACGTTCGATGTGATGTTGATGTAAACGGACCCGGGTTCGCAGCCATGAACTTAATGTGAACGCAGACCAGCAGGGCGGCGGGGGGAGGGGGGTTAATCCCACTCGAGTCCGGTCAGGTTTGGACCAGCAAACGGACCAGGTGCATTTAACAGGATATAGTGTTGTGTCATCGATATGAACTTGGTGAGGTTTAAATATAAAATTGGCAATCGGCATCTGCTTTAATCATCGTTCTTAACAGTGGAAACTTGTTCTTAACTATGGAAAAAACTTAATAACAAAAATACTAAAGATCATAACAACTAAAGTGACTCAAACAAATAACATAGAGAAGGTTCAAGGACACTCAGTTCCCCAGAACTCCTAATTTGCATAGGCTCATGTGGAGCAGTGGAAAAAGCGATACTTCTGTTCCTGCTTTCGTTCCTTGGCCATAGCTAAGTTCCTTTGCTTCCTGGGCCAATTCTCTGAAAAGTGGTCTCCTCTCTAGCCTATGACCTGCACCCATGGAACTGTTGTTTCCCTATGACTTCCCCACTAAGGAGAGAAGTCATGTCCCTTGCAACAGGGTTCAGATGCAGGTTGTCAGAGTATATAATGCTTCAGCCCTCCTGTGGTTAAAAGAGAGTCTCAATCGCTTCCAAATGTATCCGTTTAAACTGTCATTGCCGCGACAACCAGCCAACCCTTCATTCTAAACATCTACTTTGAATTATTACAAACCTCACCACAAACTTAACATGCAGCGTTCTCTCTTCTCTTCACAATGAATGGTGACACAGAAAACTTCACTAATACTGAGAGCTGCCTTCTACTGGTTTTATTGGGAGACGGCCAGTATGACCATTGTCCTCTACTGGGATCTAACCTGCACCATCAGAATCCTATACTGGTTATACTGGAAGCTGCACAGTATAACCAAAGTCATATAACAGTGTCTCTGGTACAACCACCATCATCTATTGGGATCTGACCTGTAACACGTTCTGCTGGAAGTTGACCAATACAACCACAGCCTTCTACTAGAGCTACTGGGATCGTCACAATAGCACCATAAACTTGTAATGGGATGTGAATATTACCTTTATATATTGCATTTGAGCAATTTATTTAGAGAAGAGAAACTATATCCAGCATCAGATAAACATCCACACACATGCACACACACATGCACACACACACACACACACACACAAAGTCCAAATGAACTGTGTATTCTAAGTCACCTCCAAACAAATGTTCCCAGGAGTTTCCATGGTTTTCATTGAAAAACAATATGTGCGTGTGGGTGTGTGTGTGTGTGTGTGTGTGTGT
The DNA here is from genome assembly GCA_025399855.1 of Forbesichthys papilliferus. NCBI lineage: Eukaryota > Metazoa > Chordata > Actinopteri > Percopsiformes > Amblyopsidae > Forbesichthys > Forbesichthys papilliferus. The sequence continues at coordinate 12,036 of JAODOY010002224.1, forward strand.
GTGTGTGTAGAGCAGCAGTCAACTAGCCATCATGTCTGAGAGGGATGAAAGGAAGGACAAAGGGAGGAGAGGAAGATGTGAACTTTTCACATCTGAAAATCTGATGTTTTCACACTGTATAGACTTTACCCCCCCCCCCCTCCATCTCTCCCTCCCTCCCAAATCCAATACAAGGTGCTCCATTACGGGAATCTCACACTGTGTGTGTGTGTGTGTGTGTGTGTGTGTGCGTGTCCCTACACGACCTT
>JAODOY010002225.1:0-12282 GCA_025399855.1 Forbesichthys papilliferus
TTCCTTTCTTCCTTGCTTCCTTTCCTCTCTCCTATACATTCCTTCCATCCTTCCTTCCTTCCTTCCTTCCTCTCTCCCATACCTTCCTTCCTTCTCTTACTCTCTCCTATACAATCCTTCCTTCCTTCCTTCCTTCCTCTCTCCTATACCTTTCTTTCTGTCTTCCTCTCTTCCTTCCTTCCTTCCTTCCTTCATTCCTTCCTATCTTCTATACCTTCCTTCCTTCTTTCCTTCCCTCTCTCCTATATCTTCCTTCCTCCCTTCCTTCCTTCCTTTCTTTCTTCCTTCTCTTCCTCTCTCCTTTCCTTCCTTCCTTCCTTCCTTCCTTCTCTTCCTCTTTTCTATACCTTACTTCCTTCCTTCCTTCTTTCCTTCCTTCCTATCTCCTATACCTTTCTTCCTTCCTTCCTCTCTTCCTTCCTTCCTTCCTCTCTTCCTTCCTCCCTCCCTTCATTCCTTCCTTTCTTTCTTCCTTCTCTTCCTCTCTTCTTTCCTTCCTTCCTTCCTTCCTTCTCTTCCTCTTTTCTATACCTTACTTCCTTCCTTCCTTCCTTTCCTCTCCCCTTTACCTTCCTTCCTTCCTTCCTTCCTTTCTTTCTTCCTTCCTTCCTTATTTTCTCCTATACATTCCTTCCTTCCTTCCTTCCTTCCTATCTCCTATACCTTTCTTTCTGTCTTCCTCTCTTCCTTCCTTTCTTCCCTCTCTCCAAAACCTTCCTTCCTTCATTCCCTTCCTATCTCCTATACCTTCCTTCCTTCTTTCCTTTCCTCTCTCCTATACATTCCTTCCTTCCTTCCTTCCTTCCTTCTCTTCCTCTCTCCTATACATTCCTTCCTTCTTTTCCTCTCTTCCTTCCTTCCTTCCTTTCTTCCTTCCTTCCTTCCTTCCTATCTCCTATACATTCCTTCATTCCTTCCTTCCTATCTCCTATACCTTCCTTCCTTTCTTCTCTTCCTTCTTTCTATACCTTCCTTCCTTCCTTCCTTCCTTCCTATCTGTGATACCTTCCTTCCTTTCTTCCTATCTCCTATACCTTCCTTCCTTCCTATCTGTGATACCTTCCTTCCTTCCTTCCTTCCTCTCTCCTAAACCTTCCATCCTTCCTTCCTATCTCCTATACCTTCCTTCCTTCCTTCCTATCTCCTATACCTTCCTTCCTTCCTATCTCCTATACATTCCTTCCTTCCTTCCTTCCTTCCTATCTCCTATACATTCTTTCCTTCCTTCCTTCCTTCCTTCCTTCCTTCCCTTTGTCCTTTTCTTTCTTTCCTGCCTTCGTTCCTGCCCTCCTTCCTTCCCTCCTTCAGCCAGGCTGGCGTAACCAGACCATGCTCACTATGTAAATATAATCTACTGTACATTAGGAACCGATCAAAAAGTTTGTGAATATGGTCTGGCTGTTATGTTAGCTTCTCTCCTAATGACAACTGACCAAAATGGTTGTTTTTATTTACCTTGGAAGACAGCGACTGCCTGGTGTTAAGTGTATATTTAACTACTTCTCTCTCTGGTTCCCTTGTTGACTTCTTAACACTGGATTATTTAGTCAGCCAGTCTACCCTTGTATTTTCTTATCTGCCCTTAAAATGACAATAATGTTGTTTATCGCGATTGCATTCGGGACAATATATTGACCAACAGAAAACAGTTATCGTGACAGGCCTACTTGCTAGCCATCCATGAAGTTAAAAATAAATAAACAGGATTTAGAGCATTCTCATATAGAACCCCACTTTTGTGGAATTCCCTACTGATGTTTGGGGTGCTAGTACTGTTTCGACCTTTAAAATCAAACTAAAAACCTATTTGTACAGTGAGGCATTTAGTTAGCAACAGTAAACGTTCCCCTCTGTTTAGTGACCTAAATGGTTATACATTAGGCTCCTTTGTTTCATCTTTGTGTGTGTCTGGCCCGTTTCTCTTTCTCTTTCTCCGAGTGTGTTGGATGGGAGATGCTGTCACGATCCTGGAGGCTGTGCAGATGGTGTGGCTCCAGCCCGGTGATGTCAGCGTGGGAAGTTGCTGCCTTGGTCAAGGACAGCATGCTGATGGCGATGTTCCCTGATCTCCTGCTTGGTGGAGTGTTGTCACGAGGAGATGCTGACATGGTCCCGGACTATGTATGGATGGCGGTTGACTACTGCTGCAGAAGCCAAGTCCCCAATTCAAACAAGCGGTCCTGGTCGTGTCTAGTGCTATTGGACATTTCCTTGGACCTGGGACTCACGTTGCGTCTGTCAGTGTCACTTACTCTGACCTAGGACTCCTGTGGTGTCTGTTAATGCTACAATTGTCAGACCACTTAACTAACTTACAAAACACTTTAAAATTTTCTGTAAGTTCTTATTGTACAGCACAATGTGTAAATGATTACACATAGTATTAATGCAATATTTGGTTTGCCTACTATCACCTATAGCATCATAACTGTCCTGAAGGGGTAGATTCCTCCCTCTGGTCCCTTCCCAAGGTTTCTACACGTTTATCCCCATGAGGTTTCTAATGGAAGTTTTTTACTTGTTCGGGGACAGGAGCAATCGGGGCACCTTTGGCAGGCAAAATGCAGGATAAGGATAATATATAATAAGGATAATATATAATATATAATAACTTTATTGCATTTTATTGAAAAATGGAATTGATGGAGACGTGACTGTCTAAATGAGCTTGCAGAAAGATCGTGCTAAGTGGCAGTCTATTTTTATATCAGATGATGTGTGCTCCTTTGTTTCTTAATTTTACATCTGAATGGAAGGCAAATGACAACATGGCACATAGCATCAGATAAGGCACTTAGAATTTAACCAATTAAATTAAATTTTATCTTATTTTTCAACTGATTTTGTCTTATTACTGTATTAATAATGCTTCTCCAGTTTGACAGAACTGCATCGTGAGTCTGGTCAAACATTACAGTTCTAGCTCACTGTTTATGTTCATAAACACAACTGTAGGATAGCAGGGGAAGGGTAGAGAATGGTGTTTCAAGAGGAGAAGTAGAGACAAGTGCCAACCAAAGCCTTCCAAGGGAGGCGCCCAGGGGGCATCCTTACCAGATGCCCGTACCACCTCAACTGGCTCCTTTCGACGCAAAGGAGCAGCGGCTCTACTCCGAGTTCCTCGCGGATAGCTGAGCTTCTCACCCTATCTCTAAGGGAGAAGCCAGCCACCCTCCTGAGGAAACCCATTTCGGCGGCTTGTTCAAGTGATCTTGTTCTTTCGGTCATGACCCACCCTTCATGACCCTAGGTGAGGGTAGGAACAAAAATTGCCCAGTAGATTGAGAGCTTTGTATTCCGGCTCAGCTCTCTTTTTGTCACCATGGTTGCGGTAAAGCGATTGCCATACCGCTCCCGCTGCTCTGATTTTCTGGCCAATCTCTCGCTCCATAGTTCCCTCACTCGCAAACAAGACCCCGAGGTACTTTTTAAAAAAATGTTGGTAATAAGTAGTCAATAAATGCACCAATTTAAATTTAAACTAAAATGAATAGGGTACTTTTAGTATTTAGGCTAACTTCTGGGAACTATTTTGAGTCTCCACGATCCGCCATTGCTGTAAAAAAGAACGGCCCATTGGAGTGAACAAAGATAACTCTTTTCCATGGATCTGGTTTGATCCCCGCAAGTCGCAGCAAAAACATAGAAATATTTGGTAATATATCACCTATTCCTACATAAATGTTTAATTTCAGTAGAACTGTTAAAAACTTTAATAATATTTGACTTTATTACACTTTAAAAATAGGCCTACTTAAATGTTTACTGTGAATGATTAAATATATATTAGCTGCAATCCATAACCAATCATTGTTTCAGATACTTGCACAATTATCAAAATGCAAGATCTTTGTGGGTTATTATGGCCCATAGAGGTCTAAATTAAAATTAAAATGCAATCCCAAATAGCATTTTAATTGTCAAACAATGCCACGCTTTAGAGTGAATTTATTTTAAATGAAAATATAATCCCAAAATTGCATTTTCATTTTCTAAATATTCCCCGCATTTCAGTGGACACAATTTTAACTTAAATGCAATTCCCCAAAAAAATTAAATTTTCAAAGACAATTGCGCTTTGCAGCGGACCATATTCAAATGAAATAAGCTAAACAGCACCCTCTTTCAAATGCAAATATATGTTCAAGTCACCGCGCGCTTTTACGGACAAAACTCAATTTAAAAATTGCCACAATTACCTTATAGTCAGAGCACCACCTACTGGCAACAGGAAGTTACCCATCAACAATGCAGCCCTCGCCGTATGTTAAAACGACATGTACAAAATTTCTGTGGCACATGTAGGATATGTAGTCAGACAGAAAATGTTCTTGGTGTAATTCCTTTAACCCAACAGGAAGTCGGCCATTTTACACAGTCCATTTTGTTAAATAGTTTTAATATTTTGTGAAAATGTCAAACATTGTTTAAATTGCACATAGAGATGCCCTACATAGTCAATTTTTTTAAATAAAGTTTTGACATTTTTTTGAAAATTTTAAACATTAATCAAATTGTACATAAATATCCAATACACAGTCCATTTTGAGAAATACAATCCATTTTTTAAAATAAAGTTTTTATATTTTTTGTGAAAATGTCAAACATTGTTCAAATTGCACATAAATATGCACTACACAGTCCATTTTGAGAAATAAAGTTTTTATATATATATTTTTTAATTTCAAATTTCAAACATAGTTTAAAGTTTCAAATTTTAAACTTTGTTCAAATTGCAAAAAGAGTTACACCCTACACAGTTAATTTTTTAAAATAAAGTTTTGATATTTTTTTTAGAAAATTTCAAATTTTAAACATAGTTCAAATTGGACATAGAGATGCCCTTAACAGTCCATGATTTACATTTTTTTTTTTAATATTTATATATTATATTATTATTACTATTATTATTCTATATTATATATAATTTTAAAGAAAATAGGCTTTTTATCTTAGGGTATGGATTCTTAACCGAGGGGTCAACACTTTTCTATGATGATGCAGGCTATGGGCGCCATTATTTTGCAATTTGATGCCAAAAGCGACGGTTTCCCATTGACTATGTTAATATAAAGCCATTAAACTTCGTAAATCGGTTGTTGCCATAAGGCTTTATTTTCACTATATATTAGATATTGTGGGAGAAGCTACTGTGTCTATGAGTGAAGAGAATGGATTACAAATGTGCTTGTTTTTGTTCTTTATATTATATAAGTCGTTTCACCAGAGAATGTGCTCTCATTGTGTTATTATTGTATTATTACACATGGATCACTGCTACTAGCCAGATACTGTAACAGTACTGGTACAGTAGCTGTATAGCTGCAATGCCCGGCCGTCAAAGGTTTTAGATGTTTAATTATATCGAGGCCTTAAAATGTGTTTTGTGTGTGCGTTATTGCATTGAAGTTTGCGTCTCGCCTTCTCAAACGCCACTATTGATTTGACTAATCACGATTACGGACTGTGAGAGGCAGCAATGCGAATTTACAATACCTGAAATCAACAGAAGAGTTCATGCTCTATTGGTTGATGGTTTATGGTATATGGTTTGTAGGCGACATCACATGCCTCCATCTTGTTACAGATCGTTAGGGTTACAGATCATTATCTTAGGTCGCCCGGTGCAACTAGGTGGTGCAATTCGACATGGCCAGTTTGCTCTGCTGTCCAGGTCGTCCAGTGCAACTCCGGGGCTCCAGCGCAACATTACCGAGCTCCAATCCGCCAACAAACCCCTCTTCTGGGCCAATCTGAGTTCCACATGCCCTCCCTGTAAACAGCGTCTTACACTGATATGCAGTAATATCAAAGACGCAATTTTGCGGATGTATTTGATGCAATTAATTAATAACCTAACCTGTATGCCAATTTAAGATGAAATGCTTATTTTGTCATCCTTACATTTGTAGACCTATAACTGCTCGAAAATTCGTTCGACAGTGGCCAGGCGTAGCAGTGGTTGGTACTCAAAGGCAGTTGGGCTGAATATAAATATATTCCATCCGCGGTAGTAACACTGCTTCAGCTTCCATCTTTTATTTTGACTGCGTGCTCAAACCGGTGCTGATATCTGGCGCGCTGAGATTTATGTGACGTAAAATGGGTCATAGCAGCCCGACACCATTTTTGAAAGAGAGGCAAAAACTTTCATCAATGAATGTCAATGGCCAAAGTGGGATTGTTGCTTCTAGTAATTATATAGTTCTATGTTCTTACCCCGCGCTAGCGTACTGTTTGTTGAACTGTTTGAAAAGTCAGAAACATACCTGTTCTTGCGTGTATTTTTTATTGTAGTTATTATTTTGTATATTTGAATCATGGAGATGCGTCCCCCAAAATATTTAGAATAGTCCCCAATAAAAATGCACAAATTGTTGCATAGAAATTCACTAGAATTCAGAAAATTAAATGTTTTATGCGAAAGAATTCCTGGGGAAGGACCCCCAACCCCCCCACTCTATTAAGTTCTAATGAAACATATGTCTGTGCGTTTTGTTGGAGGCATGCCTTCTGTGGAAAACTGTTAATGTAGCCTACAGGCATAGGCTTTGATTCCTTATTACAATGATCAAACATTTCTAGGGTTGGCCCCAAATATTAGATTATTCGGGTATTCATTTGTTGGGTATGTATTCCATATAAATATTTGGATTCGAGTATTTGTTGTTTCCCATTATGCATGCATGTTTTCCCATTAATCCCTACTGTTTCCATATAAACCCACATGTTGAAATATAATTGCCTGCCCTACACTGTCATCAACACACTAGATTGCAATTGGCACTGTTTGTAAGAAGAGAGCGAGGCTATTCATTCAACTCTTATTGGGTAATACAGGTATATGCTATTTGACAGCTTTGACTGGCTCAATTGACGTGTCAATCAAAGTGCATGGCTATGTTTACATGTGTGCTCACTGAAGCTAGGAATCGAATAATACTTCTATTATACTTCGTAATTATAGTTGAGTGTTTTTAATTTTTAAACACACAACCACATACAAAAAGGTTGTTTCATAAGTACTTTATTCGTTTGATAAGAACATTTGGCAATACTACTTTTACACTGGTGATGGCACCCCAAAACACTATTTTGGAGTGTGATCATGTATCGTATTAGTTGTTCATGATGAAGTGGTGTTTAACTATGAGACTCATTGTTCTTCAGTTTTTACTAGTTAAAACTGAATTACAGATATCTGCTATTTTGACTATTCAAAATGACGTTGTAGATATCTTGTATCAAAAGTATGGCTAGTCCCAATTAATTACGATTAGTTAAAATTACAATGCTGTTATATTAATTCCGGATAGTCAACTCTAGTGAATAAATGTTGAAACGGCTTGCCAGAGACGCTCTGCCCCCGCCTCAACCAGACACAGCTCTCCGTCGCCCCCTGTCGTTGCCCACGCGCGCACACGCAAACGCACAAACACTGAACATTTGCGTAAAACAAAACAGGTAGGCTACATCATATTTATTTTATAATAGTGTTTCTTTCTCCATTAGGCTGAATGTATCTGGTAAAATTGGTCATTTGAAAAACAATATAGTCCCGATATCAGAACAGCATTCGCAAAAGGCAAATAAACTGAAGCAGGCTATGTAGCCAGCACAATGGGGCAAAGGGTAAATCTGCGAGAGGAACACTTCCAGCACGACACCAATAGGCTACATTTCTCATCCTCAATGTCCTAGCTGCTCCACGCTTTGACGTAGCCTATGGACCGCAAAATTGAATCCTGGTCCCAAGGGAGCCGTTCTTGTGAGGTAGGCATACGCCTGCATGGGCCCCCGCTCAACACAGCGGCTTATTTAATTGTCTGTTTTCTAGTCCAGTTCAATTCCATACGGTAGGCTGGGCTACATTGAATGAGGCGCAATGTGGGAACACACTGACGTGACGGACGCCTTTTTGCATTCAATAGAGCTTTCGCTCATTTAATAAACATGGATTTTACACTTCTCTTTCTCGCTGCTGCGCTTTTTGCGACGAGTGGCTGCCAGACTAGCGACTCGTTTATTCTCCCGTCTACGAACTGCGCCCAGAGCCGTGGGAAAGACTACCAAGGAGCGGTAGACGTCACCGAGTCCGGTGCTCGGTGTATGAACTGGAGCGAAGTGGCCGGGTTTAAGGAGCGCTTCGCGGGGAAAGGAATAGGCGATCACAACCACTGTCGGAACCCGGATGGCAGGATCCGACCCTGGTGCTTTTTCATAAACAACAGAGGGAGAGTAGACTGGGGATATTGCGATTGCAAACAAGGTAAACTACAATTGTGGTTACAGTCAATATTATTAGGCTTATTGATATTAATCATCTTGTGGGTGCGCATGCGTACTTTTCAAAAACGGCAGACCATAAAGACTACCAAAAGCCAGTTAGACCAGACAAGCATGTCCAGGCCAGGTGTGTGTACGGCTTGGCTATAGATTCAAGCCCAAGCACGTTACGGCATACGGCTGCACATTTAGCCTGCCGCACTTAACGAAGTTTTGTATCGACATGCGCGTCAACATGTTAACGACACAGTGACCATACATAGGCTACTGGCCTACTTGGATAATTGGAAAATAAGAATTCAGAGAAAGATGAACTGTGATGACACGACTTAGTGAATAGTCATGCGCATTGTGTTTTATACTTCTGTCATTGCTGTGGTGGCACGTGGCTTAATGAGGCACCTGGACCCTTCTGAAACATACAGTATTTTAGGGTTTGCTACACGTGTGTGTTTGCATTTGCTCTTGTGTGTCAACACAATTTAAGTGGAAAACACATTAGCGTCAGTTATGCTCGGGACGCTGGGGACATGTCCCCACCACTGTTAGAAAGACTTGTATAAGTCCATGTGGACAACTCTAAACCCAAGAAGATCCGCACTAGCCTGGATTTTGCATAGGTTTATATTTCGTATCATATCTTCAGAATGGTTTATGATATAAACTTACGTTTTTTTTCCTCATAATCCAGACACTCTGCTGAAGAGATCGGCAGGTTTCTGATCTTTATAACAGCGGCTGTACAAGGCAACGCAAAGTTGCGTTGAAAATGCCTTGCCTAAAGCACTTTCAAATGGTGATGAAACACATACCCGTAGTACATATTTCGTATCATATCTTCAACGATCAAAAGTGACAAAAATGTAAACCCAATATTGATTAACTTTCAAGCATTATCCTTGTGTTAGCCCTGATAACATGATGCTGTCATTATTTCAAACAGATTATAACTCTTAATTGTCTGTTCACCTGTTGACAAATGTAGCCTACTAATTGTTAGTCGCTTTGGATAAAAGTATAAAAGTATCTGCTCAATTATTTGAATCTAAATGAAAAAAAAGTACATTTTAAGTTTCTCTTTGCAATCATCTCGTAATCTGCTCGCTTCAAATACATGAAGTAGGCCACTGTACAGAGGAGGACGTCTGCCCACAGAAACTCCACAGTGCAACATTTACACAATCTTCATCTGCATTTCTTTTACACACACTCTAAAGCAGGGATGGGCGATTATTTCCACTTGGGGGCCACATTGAAAATGTCAGAGAACTTCGCGGGCCACGTTACTTTGTTAACAAACATGCTAATTCTTTAAAAATACAACACAAAATAGCTAACTTTGTTAACTTGCATATTTATGCATATAGGCTATTCCTATGCAACACAATTCTCATAATAAAACGTAACAGTTCACTTTAACTATGTATTTTTTAAGCAGCAATAAATAAACTAACATTTTGCAGAGCTCGTTGAGTAATAGAACGTCTCAAAGGTCCGCATCCGCCCCCCCGGGCCTGACTTTGCCCAGGCCTGCTCTAAAGGGAAGATATTTCAGTTCGACCAGGGCAAGATTATGCGTAATCTCATCCCTTCTCACACAGGTGCAGTTCGTTTGCAGGGGGGGAGGTCTAAACTGGATGGCAGAGTGGAGCTTTACCTGGGGGGTGTCTGGGGGTCTGTGTGCAGTGACGACTGGAGCAGTGAAGAAGCTACTGTGGTCTGCAGACAGCTGGGGAAAGGGTGAGATACACACGCACACGCATACATGCACACACACACACATACACACACACAGAGACTAAAGGAAGCATTTCAGATGTGCAAGTGCATACTGTACACACACACACACACACAGCTGTATTTTGGTAGTTCAAGACATGTACTGCTCAGTCTGTTGAGCCTTGTGTGAGCCTTGCATACCAAACTCTTATTAAATACCCAGAGCTCAGCTTTTCACCTCCATTTACACACACGCACACACACACACACACACACAGACACATCCAGTGGTCTTGAATTTTAGATGGTTGAGTTCATGAGAGAGAGGGAGTCTGTGGCTTAGGCTTACCCAAAGACGGCCCTCCTCAACCTGCGTTGAAATGACAATATTGACATATTCATTTGTCATTCATTTGGTTTTGAAAACGATTAATCGTTCAGCCCTAGTGTGCATGGAGCCTTATGCAAACAGCAGATTCAGAGTGATGTGGGCTCAGTGCCTTGTATATAAACAATGGGCCCACAAAGAATGCAGAATACATCTGCCAACAATGTGATTCCTGCTATTCTGCCAGTGATTGATTTATATTTGAATGTTTACTTCAAGTTATCAGGTTCAAGTTTTTGCTGTGGAGCGGATGTCGCTTACTGAGTCCCTGACTGACTGCCTGACTGACTGACCGACCTTGTTAAAAAGAGCATGTGCGGCATATGCGTGCCATTCTACACAGTAGGTGGCAGTAATGCACAAATAGCGTGAAACTTCAGAGAAGAAGATAATAACCTTTCAGCTAGCTGATCGGTTGAGTAGCTGCAAAACAGGAGGCTGCATTATCAGGTTTCTGGACTTACAGGCTCCAATCCATAGATTGACACTGCATTTCTATGACCCAGTATGTTAGTGTTCTGTGCCTATGGAAATAGATGGACTACAAGCTGTGTGAGTAATATTAATTGATTTTGGTGGTGATTATCCTTTTGGTCGCTTACTGAGTCCCTGACTTTTTTTTCATACCGTTATCGTCCTTCCGCTTGTAAACAGTCCGGAGGTGAGTCAGAGTTACTGTTCTTGTTTGAGCTAGCGAGGATGAGCTAGCGCGGATGCGCTTTGCCGGAAGTCCATTCCACCCGCCCTGAAATGTGACGTTTTGGATCATTAAGCGATCCCGACCGTTCCATTTTGAGTTCAGCCTTCTTCATTTTTTTATGTTCGCTTGTGATACTCACGGGTAGCGGCTGGTGCTTTTTTGTCCGTGTTTTTACTTAGAACATTTAAAAAGTACAGTTTACATTTTAATTTTCCCCCCTCCCCTTTCCTAATCGATAGCAAGAACAACCTGTGTGGGTCGTTTCGTTTAACACCCTTGACACAACACAGTAACTTTTATGATGGGTTCCTTCCAGTCATTTGTATGTTTTGTTTTTCCTAAAAAAAGGGCAGTGGACGGCAATACGACTACAACTTGACATCAGGCTGCTCAATCCGGCTGAACTAGTCTTGCCTAGTTTAAGAAAAATAGTATTTAAGGTGCTAAATTATTAAATGTATACATTTACCATTTACAATGTATTGTGTGAAGTAGCCTACTTGTTGCATAATTAGTATGAGTTATGAGTGAATGTTCACAACATAGATTACCTATCCCAGAAATGCCTCTATTACTTTTATATATATATATTATATATATTTGAGAAACATTTATTTAGTACCAATAAACCTATTCAAAAATATACCAACCCCGCAATGGGGTTGGTTGTCACAAAGTGTCAAAGCGCCCTTACGCAAATAATAAATAACATTAAAAAGAATTTACAATAAACAATATCCGTTTTTTTTTCCCACAAGACCCAAAGCTTTCAAATAATGGTGAATATATTGTTCTACGATGAGCCAATGCTGAGAAATATGCCAAGAAATTAAACATTTGACAGCCATACCCGGTCTTCCCTATGTGCACATCAGAGAGAGAGCAAGCAGGGGTCAGCCACATGGGTCCTGGAGAGATGGTGATGACTTCCAAATAGGCATGTATTAGCAATTATTGTGAAACTGCTGAGCGCATTGACCCCAGCATGGCAAATTATAGACGATTGATGGCTGAAGGTGACTACAGTTGCACCTCAGACTTTTATTTTATTTTTATTATGCTGTGTTGTCATAAACTGTTTATTATTAGATGTGAAAACGGATTTCACATTTCCTCTAACAGATATTTAGAGTTGCAAATCTTCAAAAGCACTTTTATTTAAAAAATGTTATGTATATAACACACACAT